>VUQK01003831.1:3025-30380 GCA_015106715.1 Bujurquina vittata | reverse complement strand
GCATATCATGCCATGCAGACTATACAGGTTAGATGACTTCTGGTTGCTCTAAAGAAAAAAAATTAGAGAAGTAAACAAAGACATCTAGAACTCAAAAGCAGAAGCAGATACATTATCTTTAGTTGCACCGGCATTTACTGTAATACAGGGAACCAATAATAAAATATCTAAGCCATTATAATAATAACCAGTGTTATTATTTATTTAATATGTCATTTTGTTGTTCATCCGAGGTTGTATTTATTTGATTTTTAAGCTCTACATTATTCTTATGTCTTCTTCTTCTTCTTTCGGCTGCTCCAGTTTGAGGTCACTACAGCAAATCATCTGCCTCCATCTCACCCTGTCGCTAACATCCTCCTCTGTCACCAGCCCCTCTCCATGTCCTCCTTTACTACATCCATGAAGCTTCTCTGAGGTCTTCCTCTACTTCTTCTACTTGGCAGCTCCATATTCAACACCCTTTGTCCAATATATCCACTATCCCGCCTCTGCACATGTCCAAACCATCTCAGCCTCACCTCTCTAACTTTGTCTCCAAGCTGCTCAATCTGAGCTGCCCCTCTGATGGACTCATTTCTAAACTTGTCCATTCTGGTCACTTCCAATGAGAATCTGGCATTCAGGCTCAACACTGGGGTTTCTTTACTCCAAAGGTGTGTCACTTCTTAGTAATTTATGCTGCGAATCTGTCCTGCTCTGGAGCCAATTAGGTTCCAGATTAGAGCTCAATAGGTATAAAATCACTGCCTACTGACCAATCAGTTCTGCAGATTATTTGCTGCCAGCAGCAAATCAATAATTCACAACTAATTTCACAACAAATTTATTGTTCTAAGCGTTACTATACAATCCTAAAACAGGACACCTACAGTGTAATTGCTGACGTCACATCAAATTTGTATGTAGACTGAGCCTGTGTTTGAATTCTCAAACCTTTAAACAGCACCGAGTCTGCAGCTGAGAGAATAAAAACTGTCGGGAGCAGGTTATTGTCTGAGTTTCTGTTTAAAGTCAGCTGGAAGCGCCACATTTTCACCGGATCTTTTATTTAGAGCAGTACAGTATAAATTCTCTGCTGCGAGAATATGTTTTATATGTGTAGCTTAGCTTGTTAAGCCGTAATTTAATAAAACCACTGAATGAAGCACAAACTGTGCATCACATTGTCACGGAAATGTGTATGTATTCATTTGGTGGTTTAGAAAAAGTATAAATGTTGCTGTTCTTGAGTCTAATCTGCTGGAAAGTCAGTTTTACACTGCAGCAACTGAAGCTACTAGAACACAGAACACCCACCAAGAACACTTGTTCAATCAATGAAATTAAATTCACTTTACATAATCAGGCTGTGGGACAGGAAGCTTTAATGTTTAAATGGATCCAGTTTAAAGTTTCAGAGCTCTAATCTTCACCTGAGACTTAAACAGCAGCACTGAAAGCACACTCAGCAATAAAATTATTAATTGGAACTAAAATGTTTATTTTACCATTTATGTGCACTGAATCAGCGGATTAATGATTTTCTGCTGCATTAATCGTGTGCCCTTTTTGCAACAGTTTTCCATTTTGCAGTGATTGGAGAAGGTGGCACTCACAGGGATCATTTTCCATGGAAGAAAAATCATATGATCCATAAAACACCCTTTTTAGATTGGTGCTGCCAACACCACCCCTTTCATGTGAATGTGCAGGAAAACTCTGGGTTAAATTAGCAAATTGATGTGACTGTTTCTCCCCATTGCCAGTGTTAGTGTAACAGAACCCAGATAACGGAAAGATACCCTGGGTATGTTGAACTTGCTTCAGGGCCCAGGTTTCACTACCATCTTGCAAACCTCCCCTTTCATTCTTACTATTTTCTTTGTGTCACAAATCACCCCTGACACTCATCTCCACCCACTCCCTGAACTCACTGTTATTCTGGATGGCTGACTTCAGATATTTACACTCATCCGCCTTCACTACTTCTGCTCCTTCACTGCTACACCTGTCTCCCTCTCATTCACACACATGTATTCTGTATCGCTTCTACTGACTTTCAGTCCTCTTCTCTCCAGAGCATACCTCCACCTCTGCAGGCTCTCTTCCACCTGCTCCCGACTCTCACTACTGATCACAATGTCGTCTGCAAACATGATAGTCCATCTGTCAGCCTGTCCATCATCACTGCAAACAAGAAGGGGCTCAGAACAGATCCCTTATGTAATCCCACCCACCACCCATCTGTCACTCACACTATTGCACACTTCACCACTGTCTCACTGTCCTCATGTCCTACACTACCCTCACATACTTCTCTGCCACTCCTGACTTTGTTCTCACTGTCCAAAATTGTGTTAAACAATCTGGTCAAAAGTCCAGTGCCCTCTCTCCTAGACATCATCTCCATACCTCCACAGGTACTGTATGTCACCTGGGCATTTTCCTCATTCATCAGTACCTCACAAACCATGTGGCACTGTGGCTTAGTTGGTTAAAGTGTCTGTCTAGTAAACAGAAGATCCTGGGTTCAAATCCCAGCAGTGCCTCAAAGCTGTGGTTCAGGTAGTATTACACCTTTGAAATTTTTATCTGGGATATCAGATGAGCTCTTCACAGTACTCTTTACTCATTAGCACCTTTCCATCTCTTTCCTTAACCACTCTGCTGCACATCCTTTCCAGCTTGCCCTCTCTGTCTAGCCAGTCAAAACAAGTCCTTTTCTCCTTCCTTAGTGTCCAGTCTCGTAGAACTGACTGTAAGTCTTTGCCACCTCTCTCTTTGCCGCACGCCTAGCCTCCCCCTAACCCCTGTCTACTTTCTTCAGACCCCTGACTGTGCCACTTTTTCTTTGCTAACCTCTTCCTTTGAACACTTTCCTGATGTTATTTTTTTATGTCCCGATATAAAATAATTATAGTAATAATTATAAATGATTACATTAGAACTGAAATAAGCTGCACTAAAACTGCGCATTCTTCTTTGAAAAAGAGAAACACACAATGTTTTAATGGCTTCTCATGATGAAACTTGAATCTGATGATGATAGTGTTACATGTCATGTATATTTTTGATATACTTTGCATGTTAAAGGTCACACATTGCCGTCTAAACATCCAAATGATACTCTTGTGCTTTCTGTGCTGCATAGAGCTGTCTCACTCAACTGGACGAGGAGTTTGTTTTAAACCCTCTCTTGCTGAGCAGTAACCTCTACCAGCACCTCAAGAGCCGAGGCCTGCTCGCACAGCCACGATACCCATACAGGTCAGCAGCACTTGGGAGGATCATGATCAGTCTGTGTGATAGATGTTACATGATGAGTATACAGATGAGTATAATAATATGGTATTGATCATTATAAGGACATGATATTGAGGAGCTGAGCTATGTGTGTTCCCAGGCACCACTCACCACTAGAGGCCCCTAAAAGCACAGGCAGCAGACAGCCACGGCAGGTAAGCGTAACAGCTTTATAACAGTGTGAAGGTCACTATCCGACGTTTATATGAGTCACAAACAGCCCTTTGCCAACATGAAGGACCATTCTTATTAACCACATTGCAGCTGTTTCCATGGGTGTGCTTGAGGAGTGACACTTTCTCTTCTGCGTCACTTCCTTATTGATTCACTAGATGGCAGCGCTCACCGCAGCCATGCATGCATGCATGCATAAACAAGCCTTTTGGATAAAAATGTTTAAACATGAAGCTGAACATGAGAGTGAGAAATGTGAAGTTATCCGACATAATTTTCAGAACAACCACAACGTTGTTTGGAAGCAAGTAGTTCAGCATGAGCAGACGTGCTGAATAAAGCTATTGTGCGAGCATGTCCTCTGGAAGTAGTTTAGATAATCAGGCATTACTGTTGTAGTCGGTCGAGGTGGAACTAGTTTTAACTGCTTGATTTGTGCTCAAGTAGTCCTAAACTAGAGGTCAGCTAGCCAGTGCTCTTTAAATGTATTATTTTTGGGAGCTGTTGTATGTTATGGAAAGCACACCGTCAGATGATTGATCTCTAAAACAAGACAAAGAATCCAACACAGATTTTGTAAAGGAGGCCACAAACTAAAAAGATTATGGGCCAGTGGTTAATCTTTAATTTTGCTTTGTGTTTTATAATCTTCTCATTTCTTCAAAAGCGCTTCCTGAAATAACACGTTTAGTCTAAAGCAGCAAAGCACCTCATAAATGTACCCGAAGAGCACGAGGATCATCGCGTCGCTCGCAGACATGGATGCATCTGAAGCCCAAAGTTTAGTTGAAAAAGTAAAATGTTATTTCAGGAGGCGGTTGAGTTATCTCACTGAGTCAGACGATTACTGTGTTTCTGATGTGAAACCGATAATGTAGTGAATCATTCTTCAGTTTTATTTTAGAGTTTTCAAACTGAGTCATAAACTCTGATTAAACCAGCTCACAGTCCGCACTGTGGTGCTTTCTGACACTGTTTTCAAAGGTAACACAGTTGAGATTAAGTGGTTTTGTATCACAGAGGGACTCTTCTAAAAAAAAAAATCAGACTTTCCAGAAGATAATTCAGCTGAAGGTTTGTCAGGTATTACAAATGTAGTCACTACTGTGTTGGTATCCTATAGGTTCGTTATACTGGAAATTCAGGCCAATATTCAGAGTTCATTCAGAGTATAGTGTAGTAGAGTGTGGTATTTCCTATGGATTTCACAAAGTCTCACTTATGAACTTTCACCTTTATTTTCTTTTTCTTTTTTACTCACATCGACTGAGGCCTGCTGTGTCCTGAGGGTGTATAACTGTTGGCAGTGTGACTCATCAGGGTTGATAAGGCCGCTGACATGCAAATAGTTCACTTCAGCGGGAAAACACAGAGAAAGTGTTTATTCGCTCTGCTTTTGCTTTGTTCTGTTCTGTGACGCGCGCTCGCTTCAGCTGACCTCAGACTTAAAGTCCAAACATGATGTTCCTTTTTGCTGCGTTCATGTCTTCTTCCTCCCTATCTCCTCCAGAGCCTCCACCTCCACTCTTTTATCTCCTTTTTTCTTTTGATGCCACGTACAAAAAGCTGTGTATCTTCAAAACCGCTTTTGATTTTGAAATTCAAAATGTGCAAATGTGTGTGTGTGTGTGTGTCGCCTCCATTCAGCTACAAAACCACGGTCGCCAAATGGGAATGAACAGCAAGGTCAAGGCCACCGTGGCTCCGCTGCCCTCTTCCTCCAACTCCTTTTCCTCGTCCCTGGGACCTCCTCCTGCGAAGGCCTCCCGCCCATCTCTGAGCTTCCTCAGCAGCAGCAGCAGCAGTCGGGCCCCGGCCCCTACCCGGCAGGAAGAATATGATGATGATAATAACCCTATGCTAATACAGTAAGACTGCTGCAGGATTAATAGCAGAAAGTGAGCAAAGTACATTCTTGCACACTCAGAAATCCTGATGTTCCACTTCAAAGGGGTTCCACAGATTAATAGTAAAGCTTAATCAGCATCCCAGCACAAACATACACATACATTTGGCTAATTGGTCTCCACTATAGAGCTTGTGAGCAATCAGGCAGCTCATAAAGCCTTTAAAGAAGGGGGGAGACAAGCCAATTTGCACGTAAATGTACACAAGAGATGGTGTGACATGCTGTAACAAACTTGCTCTGCGCTACACTCTGGGTGGTTCTTTTGACGGTTTCTTTCATCTCTATTTATTCTCACTGCTCAAACAGTATTAACTAGATCTGAATTTAACAAGCCTCTGATGCTGCATTTGCAAGCACACGTATGTCTCTGTGAGTGTGTGTGAGTGTGAGAAAGGAAAGTTTCAACTCGCTGCCATGCGCAGATAACTGAATTGGCAAAACGTCAAAATCACACACCATAAACAATAAAAAAAAAAAGCAGGATAAAAGATGAAAAGAAGGGAAACAGCAGGACAATGGAAGCCTCAGTCAAAAAAAATGGAGGGAAGTAATAAGAAGTGGCAAAAAAAAAGAACAAAAAGTGGGTGGTGTGTGGGAGATCAGAGGAAGATTAAACGCTGATGGATGTATAAAAAGCACTGTCTGTGCACTAGAGCGCACACAGTAACACGCACAGTAAAGTCAAAAGGAAACTAGCTACAAAACTACAATTGATGCTTAATAAATCAGACATTCTGTATGTGGTGTATAAAGACTTATAGCGCACATATGCGCATTCCTTCTTTGTGTAGCCTTTGTTGAACACAGCTTCACTGTTTTAATGAGTCGGAGACAGAGAGGCCTCTCTGCTCGCCTTTACCCCCATAGCCAGCGCTCTCACTGAGGGTTGAAAGGCAGTGTGAGGGGGAGGAGGGTAGATGGAAGAAAACCGATAAAATCTCCAGTGTGTTTGGTGAAAAAGTGAATATGACAACTTTGCATTAGAAAAAAATTCCATTGTGTGTGTGTGTGTGTGTGTGTGTCATGATTTGAAGTTAGGACATCACTGCTGCTCGCTCTGACAGTGATTCACATTCATACGTTCGTTAGAGTTGTCCATCGTCACTGTTGTGAATTCATTTCCTGTGATTGCGAATTGTCTCACACACACAGACACACACTCACAGGTTTAATGAGTCTCCCGCCATTCCACCCCCTTACTGAACCTTATAACATTAGGCACAACCAAGTGGCCAGTGACTTCACGCCGTTGTGATGTCACATTACTTCCGCATTCACAAATTACAGCGACAACGATGCTTTTGTCTCTGAGGAGAATTCACCCGGACCTTCCAGACTGGACACTGACATTTTCCCCACTTCCCCCCCGCCCTCTCTCTCTCTCTCACTCTCACTCTCCATCCTTTCCCTTTTCGCTCACGCTCTCCACTTTCTTTTTACTTCTCGTGAGCTCTTCTCGTGAGCGCTGAGTCAACTGTATGTGAATTTCATAAATTTGTTCAGATGGAGCAACAGCAGCCCCTCTGTCCCCAGAGAGGTCAAAGGGTTAGCGCCAAAGCTCTTCGGTGTGACCTGCACACTATTAGGCACACTCCTGTCTAAATGTCCCAACTGTTAGAGATCAGTGTGACACGAGCAGCAGCTCACAAAAGCTTGATTGTTTGTTAATTCACAGGAAGTTGAACTGGCGAGAAAGTGTCCCGCTCGTCAGGTGACTTTTCGGCTTCTGACCTAAAGAAAGAGTTCTTCTCTGAAAAAATGTTTGTCACGCTCGGCCGCGCAGACGTCTGGCAGCGTCGATTCACTCGTGTTCCTGTTCAGTGTTCACTTTGGTTTGTTTGACCTGTTTTTAAGTGAGTTTGCTGTCTGAGAAAGGGAACTGCCATGCGTTGATATTTTTTGTTGTTTGGTGATATTTCAGTAGATTGTCTCCCACTGTATATAAATCTGCATTTGATCTGCTTATCTTCTGTGCATTAATAAAATACCATTTTGTGGGTGGATGACTGCAGTTACATTTCTGTAGGATAAGGTAGTAGAAAGAAGGGCATCTAACCACCTTTAACCTTTTACCTCCCACAGGTTTTCCTGCAGACTGATGGCAATGCAAGTTTCCAAGGCTGATATCACAATGAGAAGGTGCAGAGATATGAACATGTCATATATTTAATCATGAACTCTTAAAAAGGAAAACACCCTAAACAATTAAGTGCATCCAGTGTTTGAGTGTGAAACTAAAACTTTAAAAATGGTTTTAAGTCTTAAGCCAAATACATATTGAAATGAACCTTTTTAAAGGTCCAATAGGCACGTTACCCTCTCCCACTGGCTCTGCAAGGGCTGGCTGTTGTCCCAGGATCCTAACTGGTGCTACTTTTCTTTCGTAGCTGAGCTTTATTTAAACGTACAACACGGTTCTGGTGGACGAGTTACCCCAAAGAAAAAGGAAGGTAACATTACAGGAACATTCCTCAGTAACTGACAAACATGCAGTGAAGCTGCTTCACAGTAAAACTTCTCTATTTGCTGCATAGCAATATGTGACATGAAAAGCAATGCTAGGTACAAGTGCTGCTATGCAAGCTCGATTTTTTTTGTGTGTGTAGGATGCAACTGCTTGCTTGGTAGTGTCTACTTAACCTAAGTCTTTGACTTAGACAACAGCAAGATAACAGACGAAAACTCGGCAATGCAAAAAAAATATTTTTTTAAGTTCATCTTACAGTTCGTCATTCTAATTACTTTGAAAAGGTTGGCTTTTAAACAAAACTCCAGCTATAATTAGACTAAGAATTATAGTTTTCTTCTATCTGTGCTTGTAGTTAAGCACAACTCAACAGGTTTGTGATTCTTTATGTCCAAAGAAATGAAAAGGATGAGGCAGTGGGAAGGTGCTTCATCAGTCACTGAGTGCAGGAGACAGTTTGTTTCCTACTTTTTAAGTTTTGATGCACGGTTTCCCGAGCTGTGGGGAGGTGACCTTTCACTTTGCAGACGCGTCTGTGCGACCGATTCAACTTGAGAATTCTGATCTACAAAAAAAGTCTTTTGCGGCTCGACTGTCTAAATACACAATAGTATTTTTGTTTTCTGTACCGTCTATATCTGAGTCAGGATAATATTAGTGCTGTGACTTCCTGTTTTATGCTTAATGTTCCATTTCCTTTTTTGCTGCAATCTGCAGAGCAGAAAAAATAATGGTTCAGACTCTGTGTCTGTCTCACAGACTGTAATACATTGTCTCTTTCCTGCTATTGTCCTCACTTACCACAGGACTCTGATACTATACACATGGAAGACTAAGCACACAAGTCACAGTTCATATGCAGGCAGAGAATAATCATCTCTCTTACCAGCAGCGCTGAGCGAGAACTGAAACAGGAAGTTCATCTCTGCGAGGAGGAAGTGAGGAGGTGAAATCAGAAGGTTACAGAACCTGAACTGGAATCCTGCAAGAGAAATCCGAAAGGTCTCTGCTCCTACATGTCTGAGAAGCATGCACATGTGCATATGTGCAAATCGCGGCGGAGCAGGTGCAGCCGCCATTATCGTCAGGAGAAGCACTAAAAAAAATATGAGAGCATGAACTTTGTTTAATACAAAAATCACCACACGTGAACTTCACGCACATTGACCATTGAGGTTTCGCAAATTAAGCAGTACGAATGAGAAGCTGACATTTGCTTTAGGTAGCACTGAGTGAGAGCGAGAATGAATGAACTTCTATTTCAGACACATGACTCGAACTGGTTTGCCCACACAGAGGCAAAAATAAAGCACCGGTGGTCTGCAAAGTCAAACCTGAGAGGAAACCGGGCAGTTTCAGGTGTGTCTCGTGTCAAAATGCTCAAATTTCTTGTCAGATGCCCGCAACAGGTTTCATGTTGAAACAGAATGAGGAAACAACCATCGAGGTTGTTTTATATTAAGAAGTGCAGCTGACAGGTGGGAAATTTTAGACACGAAAGATGACGATTGTGCAGATCTTAACATTTCATGCCTGACAATGTTTTTGTTATTCATTTATTGAGTAGAGGAACTACATCGGTAAAAGGGTATTGGCCTGGCCTGATAGTTTCTTTGGATGAAGTTTCCACTTCATCCAAAGAAATTAACTGTCAGAGCTCATACAAGCACCACAGCAGGGAAAACAACAGACAATCCAAGAAAGCAAACAGAAAAAACAGGACTATTTATACACAGAAGGGCAATCAGGGAAGTGGAAGTAGGAGGCTAATAATGCACAGCATCATCAGGGAGATTGCATAAGAAGTAAAACTGAAGACAAGATGCAAAAATCAAAGGCCAACAACATCAAACAGGAAGTAACTGCCGTGCTCTGTAAGTTTATTGTTGTGAGTTCTTAGATTATGTTATACAGTTTGGGCCTTTAGGATGTCTGAGTCTGTCCACCTGTGCCTTGTTCACCAGTTGTTCCCACATCCCAGGTACCCAAAGAGCATACATGGCCCCCGTCTGTTTGTCTCACCTGTGTGGACCTGGCTTTTCCACCTACTTGATAAAAATTGTATTTTTTGTTCAAGTCGGTCTGCTCCTGAGTCTGACACTAACTTAAATCAGACACCAGCTGGACCCAGGCATGCTGAGGGAGGCCGGGGAATCTAAACTAGATTCCAGAAGTAACAAGATAAAGATTAAGGACTTTAAAAACTAAACTGAGAAAGTGATCATAAACAAACCAAGCAGAAGACACCTCATAGAAGAAGAAAGATACAAAACTCAAAAGGATCACGAGCCCCTGGAATAATCGTGACACAGGAATCAGAAAACCAACTCAGAAAAAAAAAGAATACAGAAATGACGTATTTTAAACTTGTTTGTTACTTGTGTACAGCACGTTGGCCAATGGCATTGATTTTAAAGTGCTTAATAAATAAAGTTGAGTTCATCTAATATAGTTGTAGATACATGATGTCGACCTGGGATTTATATTAGATTCGTGGCTAAAAACACTTTGAGGAGTGACACAAGCGGCCAAAAATATGATGACATCATGCACTCAAACACAAACTCTGGACTGCACAATGATGGCTTTATGTCCCGAGCTGCAAAGGTGCCGGCTGTAAGCTAACTAGCTACGCTATGAATGGATGGATTTCTGTTGTTTCTCCTCTGGTCGCACTTCTATTTTCTCTCATCTTTGGAAAGTTAGGGTAATGTGAAGGTAGCAGTTTCGTTTTTTCTTTGTCGGTTTGTTTTCTGTCAGCACAGGCACAGGGAGAAACTATTACAGTGAGTTATTTATATATTATCTGTTACATATATTTATGAGTCATTTGGCTACAGGTTTGCATATCATAGCACACTGCTCTGCTGTCCAGTCGACGGCTGCCCTTCAATATGAAGCCTCTTAGCAAGGAGAATTTCCCAAGCACCCTCTCTCCACCCTACCAATGCACGTGTTTGTGAAAAAGCAGGTTTCAGTGCCTCTTGTTGTTGGGCCGGTCTTGTTCTCTTTCCGTACGCCTGACGTGACCTTTAAATGAAGAGGCAGAGCAGGACACCTCGGTGGGAGGACACAGTTGCCCAGTGTTGAGGGTAGGCATTGAAAAGGAAAGGAAGGCTGTGACTGACATGATAATGGTTAATACAGTGTGTGTGTGTGTGTGTGTGTGGGTGGATGGGGGGTGAACACACAGTTAAACAGAGACCTCAAACCTGCGGCTAAAACTGTCTGGCCAAAGATAGACTTGTGTTGCTAGAAATGGCGCTAACACACCCACACACACAACTCTTGTCATGTCTGGTAGAGTAAAGCCTGTGCATGGGTGTGGCACATAACCTGCAGCACAATATTAAAGTGCACACTGGACTTGACTTTCTTCTCCAAAACATGAGAAAGCTCACAGAAGTTGATCTGAAACCATGAAGTGAGGTCACTCAAAGCCTTTCAGTATGAGGCTGCCACACACACACACACACACACACACACGGCATGGCAGCAATGGTAGAATCCATGCAGATGCATATTCAAACCATCATACGCATCAGTGTCGACTTGTTTGTGCATTTGTGCGCACTTTAGGTGTCCCACGGGCACACGGCGATATAGGCAGCTGAGCTGCTCTGCAGATGTGTGAAAGATCAAACGGATAAGCAGAAAAAAATGAAGAAGAAGGTGGAGGAGGTGACAGACAGATCTGAATCGGTCAGCTGGTTGTTGACCGTATATTGAGGCACACAAGTGAGATAAAAAGCAGTCCTCTGTGTACCTGTGCAGACAGTTCGTGGAGTTCTTTCAGTGTGAGGCTGCTGTGCAGCAGGTTCACACTTCAGGAAGCACGCGGGGCCAAAACAGGCTTAATAGTCCGGAACACAAAGACCTGTAAACCACAAGCTGATATTTTAACGCTTAGCTTTTTGAACCTGCTGAGCGTTCAAACCATAGAGTGTCACTGAGTGAGCTTCAGACGTGCTGGTTACTCAGAGTTGTTTACTGGCTGCTGGTTGTAGCACCATTTGACAGGCAGAAGTCGTGTGCTAATTTTATCATCTAAATGCACATTTATGCAGCAAAGCTAATGTGAGTGCAGCGCTGTGCGAAAGTCCTGAGCCACCCCTCATTTCTTTGTATTTTGCTGCCAAGGAGCCAGACGGAAAGTCTTTTAACTGTTTCTTTGGACATTGGCTGCTTTTTCACTCAGTTTCAGTCCAGTCCTTGTATCCTGACCATTTTCAGAGCAATGTTTTTTGTTTGGTAAGCTTCTTAACACTGATGTATGAATCGTTCAAGCATTAAAAGGCAACTCGAAGGATGAACCAGTGACGTGTCTACACATATTTGTACACATAATTGTATTTTTAGCCACTTTTTTACTAGCCACCGGTTGCAAAAACACTTGTTTTTTCATATTTCTTTAATTTAATCAACAAAAAATGCCAAATATAACACAGTTTGTCAGGCATGAAATAGCATTTTTGCACCAATGAGGTGATTCCCAACGAGCTGTTAGTCAAAAACTTGCCATGCATGGTGTGCAATGTGCCTTATGGAGAGATGAATCTAAATTTTTGGTTTCAGTCGTCATCAGTAAATATGGGGGAGGTCAGGAGAGAAGTACACCAGTGAGTGTCTACAGCCCTCTGTAAAACACAGTGGAGACTCTGTCATCGTTTGGGGCTGTAATTCAGTCGGTGGTGTTGGAGATCTTGTTAAAATTAATGAAATCATAAATACAGTAAAGTACCATCAGATTTTGATTCATCATGCAATACCATCTGGAAAGCATTTGGTTGGCAGCAGCTTCGTTTTTCAGCATCACAATGATTAATTCAATAATTGTGATTGGTCATGCTGCCAGCTCCACCCTTTTGGTGTCGACACACAGGGGAAACCCTGGGTTGGTTTAGCGAGTTGATAACCATCTTTGTGGGATGGCTGAGGCGGATTCCCTGAATGAATCATATACCCAGATGTTGAACTTGCTGCAAAGTACACAGCCTGTATCCAGTAGGGCCTCGCTCAGTAACGCTGCACTCGTTACTAAAAGTAAAGTTCAATACAGAGAAAAATATGATAGGCTCCGCCTACTTTGTATTCATGCTGAAACAGAGTAAACTGAGCAAGATATTGTTTGTTGTTTAGATGTAGCGGAAAAGATTAGTTGGGATTACATGAATAGACCTTATTAGGAAAAAAATGTGCAGTTTCTTGTGTTTTAAACAAAGAAAGAAAACCTCTATATTCATGTAAAGGATGCATGCTCACTGGCTTTTAATCTGGTCACATTTACATCTTCTTCACATTTCTTATTCAGCATATAATAATTCACATTTAGGTCCAGGGAGTTTTTATGTGACTATTTAAAAAATTTGTGCAACAATTGTTACACCCACAGCCCTCAAACATACTTTACTGGGGCAGTGGAAAGAGACAGAAACAGAACAAACTGGGGAGTGAGGCAGGATTCCAACTGAGGTCTTTTTTCTGTTCAGTGAATTGGCGCAGCTCTTTGTCATTTACGATCTGTTCATTTGCACCTTATTAAGGGGAGGGGGGGCAAAATTGCAGCTCCTGTTTTGATAAATTACGTGATTGGCTGAAATCAGTTTGCATGCTTAAAATGCTAAATGAACAAGTGTTAAACTGCAGCCTTTTTTAAACTCGAGCAGTGGAGACGCAGGAGATAAAGAAGTCTTTGAAACAGGACTCAGAATGAAGGTCTGTCTCACTGGCTTTTTGACCAGAATTTGGCTTTCCTTGAAACACACACACACACACACACACACACACGCACGCACACACAAACTGTAAGTAAATGAGTAAACAGCTTGTTTTGGATATTCCAAAGAGGAAGTGCTGAACCGTTTAAAAGAAAATGTTGAGTGCACGAAAACAGTACCGTTTTTAGTGTGCGTGTGTATGTGTGTGCGTCTGCGTGTGTGTGTGTGCCCTCTCCCCAGCATTTTTTATTTGCAATTGGTTCAGCTAGAGTTTAATGAGAAAGACAGACGCTTACTGCCGCTCTGTTACTTTTTCTCTTCCCTCACTCTGTCAGAAAGGAGCAGGACGGTTAGAAGAGTTAGGAAATTTACTTTCAAAATGTAATCCAATTACTCCAGCAGCAGGTGAGGAAATAAAGAGAGGGATGAAGAGGGATGTAGGGGATAAAGAGCAGCAGTGGCAGTGAAGAGAACAGCCTGTACCTGTTTGCAAGCCAACCAGACACAGCTTGGCTCATCCAGCCAGCATTCATCATGTCAGCATTTTTTTTTCTCCATCTTTAAATCTCTTTGTTCGAACTCTTTCGTCCCCCTCAGTCCAGAAGAAACCCTCAGCCCCCACCCACCCTCGCTTCCATCATGTGTCCCTGCCGTCCTCTTACGGTATCTCTCAGCTGTTAAAATGCACAGCGTGTCCGACACAAACCAGCTCCCATTTTAACTGTCACCGGAGCAACCGAACAACAGATTTAATCCAGAGATGGAGAAAGGAAGGAAGAAAGAAAAGAAAGTAAGAAAGGACGTCTTTGTGCTCTCTTTTTTCTTTCTTTTTTTTTTTCTTTTTTGAGGCTGGGCTTTAACAGTGTGATTAAGTGGTTGGAAACCGACAGAAACAACAAAAACAGAGCGTGGCGGCAGGAGAAAAGTGGAGGATGAGGTCAGACTGCTTTACTGTCCCCGTTTGGTCCAGAACAGAAAAGTCTTTTAAGCGTCTGATTGGCTCCTGGCAGGACAAACGCACTGAGGGGAAGTGGTAATTAGCAGCTAGTTCAAAGACTCACTTTAAAGAAATAGTTAAAATTTGTAGAGCCACTTTTATTATTAGTCATATTTACAGACAGCACAGCTGTTTCTGGCACATACACACACATACTTACTACAGAGCTGATTAGTTTCATATTTAGTTTGCACAGAAATATACAGGATTAAAAAAATAACATTGTGCAGGAAGTTGTGATTTAATGGCCACAAGAGTCTGTTTCACAGACCTTGATGTAGTCTTAAAGATCTACTTTTCACACCTCCATTAAATCAGTTACTATTTTTTTAACAGTGGTGCTTCCAATGCAACCGCGACTTATATTAGTGTCCTGGCCTGAAAATGTTCATCTTCCCATTGTGGCGGGATTTAAGAGAATAAATCAGTCCAGAGAACACAAACAGAAAACGATTGCTTCCTTTTGGTGCAACCGTAAGTCTCACCGTCAAACAATAACTCGTGTCCGTCATGATGTCTCACATTTCAGAGAAACAGAAAAGCAGCAGTGCAAAAAAACAAAAACATGTCTCTCAGACACTTCACAGCCACGGCAGACTCTTCAGAAAAGAAGAGCCAAGTCACTCTCTCAGCTTGTTAAAGTGCAGCCCGTAGGCTGAGATTCTCTTTTGCCAAATCCATTCGGTTCCTTTATGTGTGCCTCTGTGTGTGTGTTCAAGTGAAGTGGCTGGCTCCGACCACACTGTGGCTTGGGTACACCAATTACGGGTTTGACCAGGCAAACACTCTCTCTCTCTTTCTGGAACACACACACACACTCAGGCCCCCGCAATAGCTGCACTCCATGTTTCAAAAATGCAGTCATGCTGTGAGCTAATCCACTGTCACAAATAATTATTCCAGTCTGCAGCTGGAAGAAATGTGAAATATGCTCAGTCCTTTCAAAAAGAGCGCAGGCACTGACCAGAAATGTGTCTTTCACCATCACTCTGTCACTTAAAGAAGGGCTCAATGTCAAATATCTCCAAAGTTGTCATATATCATATCAGGTGATCTCAGCTTCGATTGGTGGTGCTGGTTGTGCCACACACTAGTAGCGGGAGGCTTAGATCTTGATACTTTACTGTACACCACCCTGGCCCCTCCATCACCACCTCCACACCAAATGTTGTTGTTGTTGTTGTTCACATTATTGCTTGGACCTCCATGTTTCCCAGGGGGCAGAGGAACCGGCTCCTTCCGAGCAAAACCACTCCTGCCCGGCTTTGGAGCAGTGGTAGGCTTGGGGAACCGTGGTGCTGGAGGCTGTGGTGTGCCGCGGCCCTGGCCAAACTGGGGAGGAGATTGTCTTTGAGACTGCTTTCCCTGGGATGGGGTGCTGTAATTCCCCTCCTGTCCTGGTGGGGGCACCACCTCCTCCTGTCTCCTTTGGCTGTGGGGCTCTACGTTAGCCTCATCATAAATAGGCAACACCAAGCTAGCGGGCAGGCTTCCTTTTGCGCGACCCTCTGGTTCATCGTATATGTGCTCATGAGAAGAGGCAGGAGGTGACGGAGCTCCTTCTGCGTGACCTCCTGGGGGTCGCCTGTTATTGTTCACCACTCTCCCCCCTCCTCGTCCTCTCCCTACACCCCCGTTCAGATTCAGTGCACTGGTTTTCTGGTTCAGGTCCATGCTGATCTGATCGTACACATGTGAGTACAGATCTGGGGGCTTCCTATGGTTACTGCCTGACGGGTTATGATCCCCTTGGACCCCCGCTCCCATGGTGTCGTCACCTACTGGTCGTTGGCGTGGAGTGGGCACTGGAGGGGTGGATAGGTTGCTGGTTTGGTTCTGACCCTTGATGCTGTCCACTGGGTCGGAATAGAGGCAATCAGCACTCTGCAGAAGCAAACGGAGTGAATCTGCTGGTTCAGAATACAGACTTGCATTTTCATCAGCTAAGCAAACACCTTTCCCCACATGTCCTTTGGGAGACCGCGGAGGTGTCCCACCTCCTCCCAAAACTCCCAACATCAGCGGAGGGTCTGGTAAACTCCTCCCTTTAATTCCGGTTCCACCTCCTTGCACCCTTCCTCCGTCTCCTCCCTCCCTCTTCCCAAGCACACCATCAGCCGAGCCTGGCTTGCTGCCGCCCGAATCCCCATCTGCCTCACGACTGCTGCAGCTGCTGCTGTCGCCACTTCCTGATGTCACGCTGTTAGAAATAGCGTTGCGTATGTGTTGAAGAGATTGTGGGCAGTCCGTGTCAAAATTCATGGGGCTGCTTAGGCGGTGCTCCTCAGCTAGAGCTTTCTGTGACTGGATGGCCTGGTCCACCAGCATGAAGAGCTCATTGCCTTGCTTGGTCTCAAAGGTGAATGTCCCCGGGCCTGAATCGCACCGTCGCCCCGCCTCAAATGAAAACATCACCTGGAGAAAGGGAAAAAAAAATGGTGGTATGGGTTTATTTTGAAATTCATAGTTAAGGATGTCTGTTACAGCGTTTGAACAAGAACCAAAATGAAACTGAAGCAAAAGAAGCTAGTCGTCCCAGCACTTCCTTTTTCCAGTGAACACCATTTTCAATATTTCTGATTAGATCTATTTGGTAACTTCAGTGTTAAATTCTCATCTAATTTTAGATGTTGATCTTGAGGTTTGACACAAGACACAAGACAACCACAGACTGACCCTAAATATATTTTGTGACACTGAGGCTCAAACCACATGCTGTCATTGTTTCCGCTTCCTAGGTGTAATCAGTTATGCAGCTTGGGTTTAAACTTAGGACGGCAGCCATGCCTTCAAAGTTTGTTAGATATTGATGTGTTTTGAGGCACTGAAGAGATTTTAGCCATTTCTCTAAGCACAGGGTTTTCCTGCCTACCAGAGACATATTTCACTTACCCGGTCCCTGCCGTATCTCCTCAGCAGCTTGTAGGGCCAAACTAGAACATTCCTCTTGGTCTTCGGCTCCTTCAAGATCAAGACGTCGTTTTCGGCTTTCAGCCAGTAATTACCCGCAAGCCCGCAACGTTCTGAGGCCTCGGTCCGTTGAATGATCACCCAGAACTCGTTCACTGCAACAAAAGAGGTGAAATTTTCCGTAAATCTTCTAGAAAATATCTGTCTGGATTGCATTAAACCCTGAACCCAAAAGACCAGACTGCTTTGTGACTTACCCTCCTCTCTGGAGTAGTAGATGAGGTTCTCAGACATCTTTAGGTCCTGGGGCCCTCCATTAGAGTCCACAGCACTGCTGTTACTGCTGCCACTTCCCCCCTGTTGGTCACATAAGCACAACAGACAACCAGCCACTGAATTAGGCTTATCATGATGCTCACAGGACGTGCACATAATAATACTATTATTTTCAAATGTAAGCTATGTGCTGCACTCTAAATTGTGTATGAACACAAGGACGTGGAGGCCAGTGAAGGATCGAGTGTAAAAGAGTGAGAAAAGAAAACAAGAGAGAGGTTGAGTGTGCAGTCTTCCTCCTGGAAACTCCCTCTGGCTTCCTTTCTGCAAATATCTGCTGTGTTCGTGTTTGTGTATATGTGTGTAGGCGCTCACAGGGTATAAGCTGTGGCCTACATAGACACTCCAGGGGCATGTGGGAAAATTTGGAAGACTCGCACACAAACAAAAAGAATTACACTGCATCACAGCCGATGCAAAATTTAATGCAGCAGTTCTTTAACTTTTTCCATCTGATTTGTGGTTTGTATTTGTGGTCATCTTTAGGCTCTAAGCAGACTAGAGAACAGAGAAGCTGAGTGAAAAGAAACAGAACAACGTAGAATGTAGATAGAACAAGAGATAAAGACATTAAACACACACACAGGAAACCTTAAAAAACACATACACACGCATCCATCTTGGTATTAGTCACACAGTGCAAAACTCTATTTCCTATAACATACTAAGCATCAACCCTACAGGGCTGAAAAATTAAGCCAGAACAGAAAATATGTGAAAATGCGCAGTCCCTCTAATTTCCACTTGAGACTCGTTACTAAAGCGAGTACCCCCCCCCCCCGGTTTATTTAGAGAGGAAAAGAAAAACTGGAAAAATACCTGAAATGCAATGTCACACATGGTATCCATCCACTCCTTGGAAACAGCCTTTTCTGCTGCAAACACGTGCGTCTTATCATTTGTCTCCACACAAAACGCTGCCATGTTGTCTTTGGGACAGCTCTCTGTGAGAGCAGGGAGGATGGAAATGCACTCAGACAGGCGGATGATCTTCTTGTCCAGCTTCCTGGTTTTTTCATTGGACCCACTTATTGAGCCGCCGCCGGCTCCGCCTCCTCCGCCTAAAGGAGCATCGAAGAACTCGAGGCGGGCGATGCCATTTTGGCTGGCAGGGTAAAGGACAAACCAGTTCTTCTTCCATTTCTGTGGAAGGGGGGAAAAAGTTAAATATTATTGCAGCTAAAACCCTTTTAGTCTCTTTCATCTCATTGTTTTGGTTTTACAACTTAGAAAATGAATGTTTTGATTCAGTTGTTTCAGTGCAGAGGCGGCCTTTTTTAGATCCTGATGAGCATAAGATTTTTAAGGCTGATAATTGGTCATTTTAAAATCCGATAATCCGATACACCAGCTGGCACACAAAACAATAACAGATTTCTCTAAGATTTGCTACGCGTAGTTATCTATTTACTCGTTTACACTCTGCTCGGATCATCCGGTTGTTGTTTGCGAGGCTCCAAACATGTGTTGCCAGCCTCTGATGAACAAGCTATGCACCATGAACCATGTTTTACTAATATTGTTCACGCTGTGTTTAGAAACAAAAAATTTTCTTCCATGTAGAGATTGTGCAAATAGGCTGAGTTTTAACTAAAACAGAAACTAACTAAACTAAAAGTTGCATAAGGTGGTGGGCATGCTGCAAGTGTAGAAAAAGAAGAATTTAAACAGAAACAAAGTGATTGACATTATCCTGTTATCACCTATCAAGGGAGCTAAAAACCATTTGTATGTGGTTTGTTCTGATAACAATGGGAGGAGGAAGCAAAGTACAAAACTGTCCACAAATGATTAAAAACTGTTGAAGAGTAAAGTTAACATTCAGAAAATCTGAGTCAAAATGAGATTTCCGAGCCTTTCTTTTACCTACTCTGCTGTCTGAGGCTTAACGTAGGAGGCATCTGGTGATGAATCGAATGCAGTTTAACTCCAGTCTCTTGCACAAACCATTGCTTCCTTTTCATTCAATCAGCAGCAGACACAGACCACAGTATTAGTCATCATTGCTCATAGAGAAAAATCAAATTAAAAGCAAGTACTCATCTAGAGTTTACAGACAGATTATTTTGTACATTAAAAGCATTCTGATTTGTTCTGGGTTTAAGCAGTTACTCCAGCTCTGACTGCATCTGTACATCAGTTTAGGATAAAACTTTACTTCTGTTTTCTTTTTAACCGTGTAAAGAAATCAGCCTGCGTTATCATTAATCTCCCAGAATAAAAATATGACCCAGTCAAAATTCGATGACAGGTTTATCATTTCTCCCCGAGGCCAGCGGTGAGGAAGCAACAGCTAACAATGATCTCTTCCTCTACAAACAGGGACAATAGCAAACAACATGACACACGAGCCAACGCTGAACAATGAGAGGCTCAGCAGGTGTATAAGACCCCAGACGTTCACTGCTAAAAATAGACAGGATGACATGTAAGATTACGTGCAGTCGCTGCCGTGGTGCTCTAAAGTAGAGATTATCAATAAAACTGGTAACACAATAACCCAAAACTTACTTTATTTGCTTTTTACTCTAGTCATACAGTATGTGCATTTGAACATTTCTCCTCAGAAAATGTGTGTGTGTTTTCCCCTCCGTTCGCTCGGCAGGGCGGATGCTGCGTGACAGTCAGAGAGCTGAGCTTGTAACAGGAAGGTCAGGGGGTTTTAAAATCCTTCGACCAGCAGGGAAAATCCAGCTAAAAGAGGTCGACGAGAAACAAGTCCTCAAATGTTCACTGATCAGTAAGAGGCTCTACTTCACTGATAAGATAGTAACAAACTAAAAAGACATCATCTAGCACATTGGAAAATTGACTGCTGTAGCCCAGAGGACCTGTATGCTGAGTGTATGTGACTCTAAACATGGAAAATAAAGGGTTATGGAGGGGTTTTTTTTACACATAAAAAGTGACTGGTTGTTTGAGCTTTGTGACTTAGACATGATATAGACAACTGACCAAAAATACTTTATCACAGCACATTCACTTGTCATGGTGGGAGACACACCAAGGGTTAATAATATTTACGATGGCTTCATTCCAATTCAAGTATCTCAGAAAGCCATGGCAGTGTGAGAGTGAGTCAACAGGAATTATAACAGGATCCAAAAACTGAAGCCATTAAAAGGAATTCAGCCAATGTCAATTTTAGTGAAGCAAGTGATTTTCCTACAGTGGCCTGCAAAAGACCTGCAATACTGAACTTAAATGGAGATTAAAACATTATAGTTAACGTAATTTATACAATACCTAGAGCACATTGTTTCTGTTTCACTCCTGCTGTATTATCTCACTGACCAACCACATGTTTGAGCAGCTGTGGTTCCATCCAGGTAGGAAAAACACGCTTGCATTTGCCAAAATATAGTCAGCTAGTTCTGACAGCAATTTTGCTTTATTTTTAACTTGTGTGCATTGGTAAACAAAGAACAGGAAGCCTGGGCCTGAACATCTTCTAGCTACACAAGAAGCCCCAAAATACTGGCTGTTGTCCCAAGCAGAGCTGTGCCACATCACATCATCCGCAATAATACTGGTATAAATTTTTTACGATACAAGCGTCATATCATTGATGTTAATGATCTGCGACTTGCATTTATGTATCTGATACTCAGAGTTGTGATGAAGATTTGGTAAAAAGGGAGCCCGTTCAACAAATTCCAACAAAATACACAAGAAAACTGTTTCAAAGGTAGAAGCAACAGCTTTATTTCACTACTTGAGACAAAAAAAATCACCACTGAGTACAACCAGGCTACGAAGGCATGCAAGGAGAAGACACTAGCACACTGGTGATGTGCAACCCGAAATAAATGAATAACTCAACCGAATATTAAAGGAGCACTTGCTAGCATGTCATGGAAAAGCAAACCATGGATGGAAATTACTGAGTTACATGGTGGGAAAGGAGGACTTTAAGCAGCTTAAAAAAAAGCTTGACCCAAGTTACAAAATCATAGAAAATAATTTCAGTTTCAACTTTACTATGTGACAGTATTGTGCAGCTATTGTGCAAGTGTTAAGCACTCATTGTATACTTTGAATTTCCACGGTAAACACATACTAGGCTACTTTTGTACCCACGTTTGACTTCTGCTGTGTCACCGCTATTGCACTATAATGCTGCTGCCGGCACCTTGTTGCGACAGATTCAGCATCAATGACAGCAGCTCACTGGAAAGGAAGGATGGACAATGGCCTTCATTTTGTGTGCACTAATAAGTGATTCTCCCTGAAAGCTGCAATCACTGATAAAAACATTCTTCAGTGGGGGTTTTTCCTATATTTTCAGAAATGTGGACACAAAGTTCCTTTAAATATTGTTATTTTGTCAC
The DNA here is from genome assembly GCA_015106715.1 of Bujurquina vittata. Taxonomy (NCBI): domain Eukaryota; kingdom Metazoa; phylum Chordata; class Actinopteri; order Cichliformes; family Cichlidae; genus Bujurquina; species Bujurquina vittata. The sequence goes on along the minus strand of VUQK01003831.1, from coordinate 8,254 downwards.
ATTTGTTATCATTTTGAGGCTATATCACCCACCACTTAGTTCTTAGAGGTCAAGGCAGACTGGTGCAATTCTCAGATTGATCTAAATCTTGAAACGCATAAAGAAAAAATGTCATAATGCAATTGTTATTTTCATATCAGCTATTAAATCCACCAACTCCAATGATTACATCAACTTGTGGCTTCTTTGATTAGACTAACAGACAGTGTTTAGCTGCTATACATAAGGAAATATAGAAGAAATGCCTGTTAGACCAAGTAAGGGTTCTACATTCAAAATCAGAAGTACCGTAGATAAATATTTGTATATAATATACAGGTGAAGTACTAGCTTCTGTAACTGACAAAGGACTGAAGCATATTTCCCTCTGAATTGTTGAGAAGAAGAATAGCAGAGTCGCATAAAATGGAGCGACTCAAGTAATAAAAAATACTTCCTAACTGTAATGAACATATTTACTGTCAAGCCATTGGTTTCTGGTACTGAATAACAGCAGGTCACTTCTTCATTATCATTCACAGCATGGAAATAAAGAGATGTGAGTCACTATGTAAAGGTGGAATTATGGTATTTGCATGATGCTCCAGATACAACTATAGCCACAGGGTTTACGTACAACCACAACCAACAGGGTCCTTTAGCTGTTCTTCCTCAGGTTTCCTGTTAAAGAGGAGATGGACAGCTTTAAAGCTGCTTGAGGTAAAGATGTTAACATCAAATATGTAAATATGTGTATAAAATGGAGCCTTAAGACAGGTGCATGCATTCAAGAAGATAACTTTACCAATTTCTCATGCACACACACATACACACACACACTCCCCAACCCTTAAAATGAACTTCCAAAAAGGACAGGAAATGTGTGGGTTTGTCATTACCCTGGACTCTCTTTGTTTCCTTCATCTGAATCCAGGTCAGTCTTAGTGTATATGCGTGTGCGTGTGTGTGCATGAATGTCCATCTGTTTGCATTGTTGTTGTTCTCAGGCTGCTGCGAACAATATGTACCTTTGTACAAGAGGATGCAAGCGCACTGGCCACGATCAGCACTTATTACGCGATATAAGTGAGTGATATACATGAAAAGGGTGTGAAACTTTAAACAGCATGCGTGCATGTGTGTAGGTGTGTGTGTGTGTGTGAAACAGCTGGTCCATATAAGGCAACCAGCCGTTATCAGCCACTATTACACAGAGTGGAAATTATGCAAAAGAGATGTATCTGAGAGAAGGAGTAAAACTTCCTCACTGATGTCCTGCCTGTTTGCAAGAACTGAAAGAATTTAACAGAAGCACGTGTGTTTGTGTTACTTGCGTTACATGGCCCATACTCACCTAAATGTCATGGGCCACCTAAACCTTTAGAACCTTCCTTTATATTCACTATAAAAATTTCCCTTTTTTTTAGCTTTATCATGACTGACTTCCACCATCAGCTGCTTGAACCACTGGATCAAGTGCCTTTGAGCAACCCGCTAAGCCATCCTTGTCTGGTATTATAAACATGGAGACAAAATGAATGCAGATGCAGGAAAATGCAGGTCTTGTGGTTGTTTGGTTGGTTGTCTTTTTGTTTTCTGAAAGTTTACTTTCCTTTACGGAACAGGACATAATGCTGGAAGATTTCCATTTTGTCTGAAATAATAAAGTTTGTATTTCTGACACATATTCAAATCCATTTATTTGTTTATGAATTTTCACTGTGGATCCTCATCTGTGTTTCCAGTAAGGATTACATGACTTTGCTTTTGGGTTTCATGTGTTCTACCTGCAGCTATTGTTATAATATATGTCTGCATACAGACTCACAAATTTAACCAGTCTGTCGCTGCACAAACACGTGACCCTCTTTATCTGTAATAACCCGCTTCACCATGCTCTCAATGGCCACAGACAGACCTCAGTGGTACATGCAGGGTCAGTGTCTGTGTGTGGCTATCCGTGGGTGTGTTTGCTTAAGCACAAAAGTCTGTTCGTATCACGCCGTGTTTTGTCAGTAATATGCACTAAAGGAAATCTGAAGGAAAACAGTGTGCTCTCTGTTTATATGTGTGTGTTTGTGTGGATTTGTGAAAAGTAGACAACTGGAGAAGAAATGTTTTAGAGAGAAAAAGGAGACAGCTCACTGATTCGACCACAGGTTTGCCACCCTAACCTCAGTCCTCTGTGGTGCCCGTAAGCTCAAACTTTTCAACATGTCAGGACTCAGCTGTTTGTACACTCTCACCCCCAGATCCAAATCTGAATCACAATGAGCTCAGATTTGAATGAAACTAATGTGAGAAAATAACAACAGAGCAAACCACATATTTAAAATTTATGTGCACTCTCTTTTACCCTCGCCCAAACAGTCTGCTGATTTGCCACTTATTATATTTGTGCCACTATAACACGCTGAAGCTAGTGCTATTATGCACACTTCATTTACATTTGGACAAACAGCTATATGTGGAATGGAGATTTAAAGAGTGATAATAATACCCCCGTGGGCACTTGGAAATCAGGCGGCACGGGAAAGAGCTCGCTCTCCGTGCCGACACAGCCTCCAACAATGACGCCAGTGCAAAATCTAAATTTAGCCAAATCAACCAGCACATCCAGTAGGAACAGGTATTCTGGTAACTGATTAATCTTCATTAATCAGCATTTGGTCTACAAATGTCAACAAATATTGAAAATATTACAACCAGTTAAAAAGACAAAACAGAAAATCTAAACATTAAAGAGCCTGGAACCAGTAGATTATGTGTAGAACTGCTACATAAAAATTTCTGGTGATTATTATTATTTTAGCTCTACCTACCAGATAAAACAACTTAAGAAAGCATTCACTCTCCTTTATATTAAATATATGCACTTTAAACCAACACGTATGCCCTGTCAACAGCAGAGAACAGAAATGACCTTTAATTGGAGGTTTATTTGGGGAGCAGTGGGTCGGAAGGGAGCTGGATATTTGGTTTAAGGTTCAAGCCTTCATGTCAGTGACGACGTGTTCCTGAAGCTTGTCCTGAAAGGGGTGGCAACCGCTTTTCACGAGAGCTCAACCATCATCGGCATCCAAGTGCGTGTGCAAACGTGTATGAGGGCCGGACTAAAATGCTACATCCTCTGTCTGTTTTCTCTGTTTCAGTGAGCGAATACAATATGGGGTTTACATAACAAATGACAAAAAAATAAATAAAAAATTAGGAAAATATGAAGGCTAGCGTTTTGAGCCCTGGCTGCTCCAGTCTGCATGCCAAGGTATCCTTGGGCAAGATACTGAACCCCAAGCTGCACTCCGATCAATGGAGTGTAAATGTGTGTGAATGGTAGCTAGAAAGCACTTACCTCTAGAAAAACGTGCTTGCATGAACGTCTGCGAATGGGTGAATGAAGGCATGTTGTATAAAGTGCTTTAAGGGTAGAGTAGAAAAGCACTATATATGAACTATTTTCAGCATGTATTTGTACTTTCTCAATGTTCCAGAAGACAAAACAGTGATCGGGCTTGTGGAAAAGTTTTTTATTTGCTTTTTATTCCAAGGTATAAACTGAACTCTGATTCTGAGGAATTGTTATGCCCCTATAAATTCTGCCATGAAGAGGAACAAGGACTTGATAACACAGGAAATGATAAGAACAGTGAGAAAAAGAAGCCATAAATCTGACAGCCACCCCAAAAAACTAAATAAAATCAGTGTCGCCCATTAAGTAAAGGCAGCAATTCACTGATTCCTCCGTGTCTTCCAATAGTCTCAGTGTAAACTGCATTAAACCTCTTCTTAATTTATCTAAAAATTACATATCTAACACTTTAATGTACTCACAGTATAGTTAAACAGTTCAATCAAAACAGACCACCTATTTTATAATTAGGTGGACATGAACGTAAATCATAATGCACACAGGGGAAAATATCTAATCACTCTAATCACAGAAAAACAGCTGCACAGATGGTGAAATCTGCACAGCGTTACAACACAGCTATTAAAATGGCAACAACTATTTTCAGTGCTGCCAACTTAATCATGCATATCAGTTAAGCCTCACCAAATCGTACTGTTCTTGCAGAGTATTCAGTGAAAGTTACATGCTTTCTTGTATGCCACTTCCTCATCCTACAAATGATTTGGTGTTTATTTTCTGAGAAATGCGATGTAGCGACTGAAGTGCTGCCTGCAAATACAGATAATCTGACACACAACCCCATTAATCTATTACGAGGTCTTCAGACATGAATCACTGTTATAGAAATTTAGAAGCCTCTGGGCGTGCAATTTTGCTTTATTCCGACACACCCCATCTGCTCAAGTAGCAGTTGACTCCTGGCTTTAGAGCTGCAAGGCTGTGCCCATACCTGAGCTCTTTAATAGTAGCTGACAGTCAGCTACCGCATTCAAACTAACAGTAGTTCCAGCACTCATGTGAACTGCAATCTCCAGTCCCAAATATGTCATTAAACCATATATGTACATTAAAATATTTGCTGTGTAGATAAAAGTCTCAGCTGCTATCCGCACCACCTCAAATATGTGCCGATTCACACCACCGAGCTACCTGTTAGTCATACTTTGGATGTTCTGAATACCTCTGTAACACAGAGGGCCCGGGGGTCAATGGAAAAAGCAGAAATATCTGTCTTATATGAACGTTAAAGAAGGATGCTGCACATTGTGGTTAGTGTGCGGATGTGTGCCACTTCTAGTAAAGACTCTGCACCAAAGAAAAAATAGGTTTTAGCCTCAAGTGACCCATTTGTAAAATACCACGAGATCAAATGTGGGTTGGTTTTGGCAAAGACACTGTGTACAATGCAGGGTATGGATATGGCCCTAAAGTGACCGGTGCAGTAAATACTGATAATGACACAAACAAAACAAAAGAAATGTTATGTTTGTGTTATCTGGTTTGCTCTCGGTTGACATACAGCATTGCTTCACCGATTTTCTGATTTTTTTACCCAGCTCTGCAAATGTGATGGATGGCCTCCCAAGTGCCATCGCTCCACGTGTTACGCGGAACAAATAAAAGTGTCCAGAGTAGGTCAGATCTGTGTGCCTCTGCTGAGTTTTCACTTTCAGTTAGTTTTCCCCATCACAAGGAGCCACTGTGTGAAAGCAGTCATAGTGAAGCTAGATGATACTAGGAGCTGTCAGCATCTTTCAGCCTCTGCTGGCCTGATTTTGATGGTTTTCAATCAATAGCATGTATCTACCAACTGCAACAACAATGTTGGCAAGCTGAAT
>VUQK01003828.1:33571-47755 GCA_015106715.1 Bujurquina vittata | reverse complement strand
TATATATAAACAGATTCTGCAACCAGTGGCAATCCCATATCTCCACCATCTGGGACTGAGCTCTATCCTTCAATATGGCACCACTCACCCCCACAGAGCGGGGTTTGTCAGAGACTACTTCCAGAATTTGGGAGTGGAGAGGATGGAACGGCCTGCCTGCAGTCCCGACCTCAACCCCACTGAACACTTGTGGGATCATTCTGGGCGTGCTGTTCATGCAAGAGTGACCAACACAGCCACAAGGGCTTGACTTGCGACAAATGCCGGTTACAGCACAGCAGTGTGTGACCGTGCAGGTGACCAGCGTGAAGGGGAAGTGCCAGGCAGCTGTGGCTGTGCTTCTTCCACATGCATTCAGACTTCAATCATCCAATCCAATAAATGACAGCAAACAAGAGTCAATAGCAGAATAGGTCAGTCATCCAAACATGCTTTTCTTCTATACAGACTACAATGTATCTGGTAAAGTAACTTACTAGTTCTTTCAGATAAGTGTAATGAATTAAAAGTAGTCTACATGAAATGGGATGTAGTGGAGTAGATGTGTAAAGACTAAAATTGTAAATACTAAAGTAAACAAACATGCCAGTTTTGTATTTCAATGCAACACTTAAGCAATCTGCATCGCTAAACTGATGCCACTTTTCTTACCATAAAGGGATAAAGGGTCATGTTAGACAAAATCTGTTAAACCCCAACCTATGTGGTAATGTCAGCTCTTTTTATAAGATTAATCCGGAAAGCATATAGTTCATATCTAAACTGGTGGAAGACATGGTGGACCCCCCCCCCCCTGCATTTAGGTTAAACAATGCATTGTCAAATATGAGATGAGATAATTATAGCCATGAGACAGTGTTAACTCAGAGCACACACACAGAGGACCTTTTATTAAGAGCTCTGTAATTAGGTGTCAAATAGCTGTGATGTGTAAATGCTGTCTTATCTGTCACCTTTGCTGCTTTGGAAAAAAACACACACACATTTTTTTAGGGCAAATTCAACTCATTTTGCTCCAGTTCAGGCCCAAATTGAGGAAATTTGGCTAAACTAACTGGTTTATGCTGAATGCTTCTCTATGGCACAGCACAATCTTTTTTTGGCCTTCATATTTTCTGCTATGTATTATCATTCTACATAAAGTATTTCTGACATTGACATTGTCAAAAATAATCCACTAATCAATCACTTAACAGATTATCTTGGTGAATAATTGATCACATTTCACAACACACTTCATCTCATGCTTTTTGAAACATGGCGTTGGGGGAAAACCATGGGGCACAGATATATACATGTACATTGCTTTAATCAAGCTTTTGATCTTCAGTACAATTCAGCAATAAGTCAATTAAAACTAGGCCTGCCAAAAATGAATTATGCAATAATTTTATTAAAACATTTATCAGATAGGCTTATTATAAATGGATGCTTTCCAGTGGAAGACAGGCAGATGAGATGAACAAGTCATCAGGCTGGCTTCTTCTCCGTCTCTCTTATTTGACTCGGTTGTTTACCATTTTGCATGCAGATTGTTTTTCATTATGGTGCACTAAAAAGTCTGCCTTTTTTTTTTTGTCTTGATAGTCTGCATCCAGTTCACTCAGTAAGTGCACTGTGGTGGTTTCTGACATCTTGAAATGGCAGCCAAAGATTTGAAAAGTCATCCTGTCCTTCATCGTCTGCTTTTATCTCACTTTTTTTTCTGTTTACTTATCAGGAAACGACAAATCCAGATTTGGCCCTAACAGACTGTGCGGCTTGGTGCTAACCTCGGGGCATGTAGGGTGTCAGAGAACACGCAAATGCAGCCCTGCCTTGAGGAATTGTCAGTGGAAATGCTACCACCAAATCAATCTCTCACGGGCCTCATGAGACATGGGTTTGGATGTGAGAATATACCCGCACAAGAAAAGAAATATATATTACCGGACAGCTTTAACTGGGCTTTAAATGCAATTGGAGAAGTTACAGTCAACAAAACAGACAGCATTGTGACATAAAGCAATAAGGGAACCTTAAAAACCCCAATATGGTTGTGAATGAATGTTGCAATATTGATTTTTGATTTAGATTTTACATTATAGACTCTTTACTTTTTCTCGTTCTTCTTTTTGTATCTTAATTTGTAATTTTGAGCTTTGGGTTTTACGAGGTGAGACTTGAAATCACAGTAAACGGTTAGGGAAGTTGCTCTAGGCCTGCAGGCAAACAACATAAAAGAACTCAGCGCTCAAGGTGCAACGCAAATCTTAGGATATGGGGGCTGCTGTTACTTAATTAGAAGGTTCAAGTGAAAACAAAAAAAACAAAAAAAAACAGGGAAAACAGAGAAAAAAAAGAAGGTAAGAACAATTATTTTGTGAGTGTTTTTGTGTCTGTTTATATGATTCTTGTGGGCATTTTGGAACCTGTTGACACAGATTATTCAGGTAGAGCCCCGCGGGGCTGGCTAAGGGCGCTAAGCCGGGCCACTGTGCACATCTCAGCGCTTCTCTGGAATGGCTGCCAGCTCCGTCTGCTCGGCTGTGATAATGGAGCCTCCATTCCCCTCTCTGTGTTGTGTGGAAATGTTTCCATTAGCCTTTGACAAGAAAAGTCCTCTCTGCAATTTAGTCCATCTTTTATGTCCATCTTGTTTCTTCCATGCATGCAGATTTTATGCCTGCCTCCCTCTCTTCCTCTCTGTGTCTTGCCTGCTAGTTTACTGCCTGCTACACCCCTCAAGCACCACTGGAATGCTGGGGTGAGATAAAGAAAAGGCCCCGCTCTGAGCAGGTTCGAGTGTTTTGCCTTTTTAAATCAATGACCTTTTTGGGGGGATTGTAAACACAAGGGATAAACTATGGTTTGACAGAGGCTCTTCCAATTCAAATCTGGTCTCTCTCAGTGGCCATTTCAAAACATGCATTTTGATGGATGTGTTTAGTACGACAGAATCATAACACATTGCTGTTTGAATGGTCTCCTTGTTTTCCAAATGCGCTCACGTCCACTGACACAAGCACATCTGGAAATTCTGATGTGACCTTTATTTGCATTACTAAGCTCATCAAATTTGAACAATAATTCACACATCCAGCTGAAACTAATGTGAAATATTTTGGCAAGCGCCTGAAATGAGTGTAATGCAAATCTCATGTCTTTTTGTAGCACAAATAGGAGCAGCAGCCAAAAGACTAACAGCTAGGCAATAATTCAGTCAGATGTGGAATATACTTAGAGCGCAGTGGGGGGAGACAGCAAGAGATGGAGAGGGAGAGAGAGAGAGAAAGAGAGATGTGGAGAGGCCATACAAAGGCTAAGTCTTTCGGCCTGGCACAGGAATCCAGACAGGTTAGCCAATATGAAACAAATTGCAGTCCAGAATGACTCTGTGAATTAAGCTGCTTACAATGGATGGCTTCTTGAACCTCTGGCTGTCTTGAAGAACCAGTGGAAATATTGTATGTAATTGCTGAACTAATATATGCGATTGAGATTATATGTCCTTATGGCCTTGTGGCATGGTTGCTTGGAAATATGGAGCGTGTACTGGAAAAGCATTTATTTGTTTTGGAGGAGAACCTATGAACTGAGGCATGTTTCGGATCATCAAAGTTTTAATTTCAGTCAAACAGCAGTTTTTCAACTTCATGCACGTGTTCACACCTAGAATTCATGACCCAGGTCGATACGTCAGTTGCATCAATTAAAAACCAATTAAACGTCATTGTGTTATTGCATGTCCATCTGTTTTTACTGATATACGTTTTCATGTTTTACACAATCAAAAAAGAAGATGTAAAGGTTGCATCTAATTTTAGGCACTTTTGTGTGAAGACACGGGCCTAGATTGGGTGATTCTTTAGATAAGACAGAGGAATGCATTGTGTGGGTCTATTTAGTCCTAAGTACATTGGCTATGTAGAACATGGAATGCAATGTGGATGCTGCAAAACTCTGCTTTCACTGTAATCAGTAGCAATGGCTACAACAGGCAATTAGAGCAGAACGTAGGTGGTGCATATGAGATCAGCTCAGTATGCATAACAGGCCAGTCCTCTATCTGTAGTTTTCTATACAAAGTGTCCGTTGCCCTCTTCCACAAAAATCTAAAAGTGTTTATGCTGTATTATTCTAAAGTAAAATTGTCCACAAAAGAAAAATAGCTCAAGTATTGTCATTTATTTCGGCAGAGCCATCTGGCTTTTCTTTGGTAACTTTATCCCTTACATACAGTATTGTAGTCTGCACATGTTAACTAACCCATACTACACAAACGCAATAACGCAAGTTCATCGTCTTGTTCTGCCTGTGAGTCGCACAGGTCTCTGCTTTGCCAGTATAACGGTACATTTCGTGTCACATCTATTCCATAAACGATCAAAATAAGTTGTTTTCAGTCTAGGCAAAGTGTAAAGTTTGTTTCTACAGTTGCATGTGTGTCTTCTGTGGCTTTTTATTCAGAGGTTACTGAATTTCAGAGACAAACATATCTTACCTCATGCCCAAAGAAAATGTATCTATTCATGCAACATATATCGCTTGTAACTATTTATTTACTTATAAAAGGAGTGGAAAGCAAAATCTTTGCTATTCATGTTTCATTGCTTCCAGATTTTGTTAGTGCTCAGCAGCCCCCAAATTTAAAAAGAGCGTGTTCCTAGAAGAGTGCTTATGATTTGAAACTCAATACACTTTGCAGCTGTCTGTCAAAAGTATTACCAGTGAACTGTTTGGATTTGGAGAGAGAGAGAGGGAGAGAGAGAGAGGGACAGACAGGCAGTGTTATTTAATCAGTGTAAATTAGGCAAATTAAAGTGAATAAGCCACGTTTGTTATCAATTAAATGCTTGAATTATTAAACCAGATGACTACTGCCGCTACTGAGAAGCTTTGAATGTAACAAGTGTATTCCTGTAATAAAATTTGCCCCTAAATTCTATTTCACCACTTGAACCTCTTTACCAAAGTTATCATGAAAATTGCTGAAGGTTCTGATTGTATGGTGGATGGAAGCAGTATATTCAAACGTGCTTGTGTGTTTGTGTTTGTGTGTGTACTTGTCCATACGTATCTAGATCTAACAGCAGGAAGTGCTGGGTGATTGACAGACTTCTCTCATTTCCTCAGGGGCAAGGTTGCATGTACTGTTGCATCAGGTGACTACAGCAGTGAGACTGAAGAGCATAGGAAATCCATTAACTCCTGGTGTTATTATTTACTAACCCTCTGAAACCCCCAAATGAAGGTTGCATATCTACAAATGCAGCCAGCATGTTACATGCACACTATCTCCTTTTATCACTAATGTTTGCGCAGCATCTCTCATCAAAGTGAGTGTGTTATTAATGTGGCGCTGAGTGTGCGATAAAATATGCAGGAATGTGAGCGACAAACATGCAAAGCTGCTGCACATTGTAGTGGAACATTACAGCTGCTTTTAACATGAAAAGTGAGCAAAATATATCAGTTTGTATAACTTTCCAAATCTAAGTTGTGTCTGGGTAAAAAGCTACATTCCCAGCACTTAGATTTCAATAAGATGCTGATTTATCGCTCTGCTGCAAATGCACTTCTTTCAAGACTGTTGCAGGACAACATATTTGAAAATTTGAAGCTGCGCATTTAGTGGCTGTTTGTCACTGAAAGCCAGAGTGCGTGAGCATCGTTCAAAGTCATCACGCCATAGAACAGATGTGCTGCCTTTTCTGGTCACACTTAATATAGATCCACTGTCAAATACACTTCACAAGTGTTTGTAGGATAAGTGCTGGATTTCACCAAGTGTTAAAAGCTTAATCCACCCAAATGTGTGAAACTGAGAAGTATTTTGTTCACACCAGAAGGAGCAAATTGAATGAGGTTTGGTGTCAAGCACTTTTGCTTTGCCATAAGAGGTTAGGGTCAATAACATGACCCTTCATAATGATTTAACTTTTAGCTAACTATTTAAGTCAGGGACACATACTGTATAATGTAAAGTGTTCCTCACAATGCTGTAAAAACTGAACAGCTTTACAGTACGAGGCACGGCCGAGATAGAACTTTAAGTGAAAAATACAAACAAAACTTTGACTGTAACTAGACATAAATTGTGATAAACATACTGTAGAATTACTGCTGTAAGCTCCATTGATGCAGTGGCTTGAGTAGTTTGAACGAGTATCATAATTGGTTGCACAGTAAAACATGAGCAAAACAGAGAGGATTTCAGTAGTAGAAGCATGTTTGCTGAAGAGTTTATGGATTTGTCAGAGGGAAAGACCAGATCTCCATGTTCCAGATTCTATAATTCATCGTTTGATTCCAAATAAGACTCCCGCATAGGGGCCTGTTCCTTATCGCAAACATGTCCACGTCAGTCTCCAAGATTTAGCCACAGCTAAATTCCTACATATTTAGGCTGGCTGAATGATATGGACATCTACGCAGTTCCAATAGCTGCAGGCAGTGTCTCTTGAATAGCATTTTGTACATAAGCTTTAGCTTACTAGCCTAGGATACCAGGCCAATGCCTTATCCCTGTTAACAGAGACCCTTCTAAGACAGGATTAGTGGGGGAGATAGTCAGTGACAAGGGGGGACGGTCCATCTCCAGGGAAGCGCCATTGCTAACCCAACCGTAATTGCATATGTTTAGATACGGAGATCACAACAAAATCAAGTACTGTTAGTCCAGCATTGCGATATCATTTGAAATTTATGGCATTGCACTAGACTATAAACAAGATGCCTAATTTGTTGTTGTACCCTTTATCTCTTTTCTAATTTGACAGTCTTATTTTTCATTTTTCATCTCTTTGGTTTGCGGGAGGAAACTGGAGTCGTCATAGAGAATACATGCAGGCACGATGCAAACTCCACACCGAAGGCCCCCAGCCAGCTGCTGGATTTCAATCCAGGACATTTTTACTGTGAGGTGACAGTGCTAAGCACTGCACCAGCATGCTTCCCAAGATTATACCGTGAATGTTATTTATTGTGAAATATTGTGCGTTCATGTTGATAAGCAGGTTTTTACAATACAAAACATTATGAATCGAGACAGAGAGTGAGATACTGAAAAAAAGAAAGAAAAAAAGAGAAAAACTAACAGCAAGCTGACTTTCAGATGTGACCTTCCACTCTTCTCCTAGTCTCCCATTCCTTTATGGGTTAACCATCCTTAATGCTTTATGTATGCCTTGTGTGACACTCTTTGCATAAATGATACCAAATAATTGGGATTTATAAATTATTCATTGTGTATTAACGCAGGTGAAATGGCTTTTTGGCTTGGACTGCTGTCTGTCGTTCAGAAAATAAAACAGGAGGAGGTGGGGTATCATACATACTTTGGCAGGGAAAAAATAAATACCCCCACAGAAATATATGCAATCAAAATGCATGAGCAACACATGGTCAGTGCAGCATTTTAGCAGTTCTTTCCATCCTTATAAACGGAAACAAAGACGCTGAAATTCAAGTGCAGATTTACTGCATAAGCTATATACACATGCAGCTTCACATATCTAGGTTATTTTTATTATTTGATTTTTTTTAAAGGTTAGATGATCAAATAAGCAGCATAATCGCCACTCTAAAAGCTATAACTGGAATTTTAGTGATCACTCAAGCTGCAGATTGATTGTTCCTTGACTGATGCTAACATCAGTCAGAGTTGGGCTTTAATGAATGACTGTGTTTAATGAATGCGTTCACTCACAGCTACTTTTTTTTTTTCTCATGAGGGGTTATTTTAAGGGGTTATTACTAAAATTAAGTGTGCCAAGATTGACAATTATGTATACTTGCTCCTGGCTGCTGCTACATATTTCATTAAACTACTGCAGCGGAACAATAACTTGAGATATGCTGGAAAAAGTATAAATAATTATTAAAAAAAAGAAAAAAAAAACCCGAAAGAAAGGGTCAAAGGTCTAAACACTTGTGTAGCTCTCGTCCTGCTTTATGGATCAACTGGAAACTGCATTGTCGTCCCTGCCTCAGCTTTTGGTTTCCCTCTTCTTGTCCTATTAGTTTTGCAATTACAAATTCAGGGCTATCATGACCTTCCTTTTTTACTGGCCCATACGTTTTAAAGGCTTGCGAGGCTAGAAATATTTAGACTGACAAAAAAGAGACCCTTCTCCCTCCCTGAGCGCATTTTAGCGCGACATAATGTTTCTTTTGGCAGAGGTCATGGGTGACTCAACGTACATCATCACTAACTTATTAGATCTTGAAGCAATTAGCTGAAAACAAACAGGCCAGACAGACCAGCTATTGAGTTGCCCGAACAGGGAGAAAATAGCCTATGGCACTCAGTCATTTCAGAGCCGCATCAAAGAGGAGTCCGAGGCATCAACAGAAAGAAAGAAACACATTGTTGTGGTGTAATGCCTATACAGTACCAGGGGCTTAGCGCATTATTTTTCCAGTGATTCAGGTTACAGACCCAACTTGCCCCAGTATGATAGGTTGGTAGAAAGAACTTTTCACCTGAACACTATATGCAATGTGCAGCATGGTTAGTTTAGGATTAAAAATCCATTTAGGGTCCTCCCCTGACATGGGAAATTAAGCCTGTAGATTATAATGTGGCTAACCTTCTGTCTGTCACTGAGGTCAAGGGGACATCACACTGTGCAGTGCTGGGGGCACAGCAAACTTAAACCAGCTTTCTTCGCTCAAAGGGGAAGATATTATTTCCTTATAATTGTCGGCAATAATTACAAATCTTTTGAGTCATTCTGGGTCTTTTCACAGGAAGGTCTGTGAGATTCCATTTCCTTGTAATCGCATTTTAAATAGGTAATATTTAAGCTTCCTTTTAATTTTTAACAACTCATTTACTTTTTCTCTCACGCACACGTTGCAGACATGCAGCGTAGGGGTCGTGCACGTGCGCGTGCTTATTTTGCAACTTGTCCGATGATGTTTGATCTTTGTACAGAGCATACGTGGGCATTAGACATCTCTACCGCACATCAGTTATTCCACTGTTTAACATTATTTCACAATTTGCTCAGGAAACAAAAGGCACTTTCATCAACTGTGAGGTGGAGACATGGGAACGAAAAATGGGAGCCTTTTGGCTTTTCAGACTTATCGGTTTCATGTGAATGGTCACTGGAATGTCAAGATTTTACTCTGCCCTTTTCCCACCAGATTTCTGTCCTTCTCTGTCTTTTTTTTTTCTTAATTTGTTCGTCATTCCCTCCTAAGGATCTGGTTCCTGGACATGATATGCCAAATTACCTGCAGTATCAGTTGTGCAACTGACAATGCATTGTAAGCTTGTAAATTCCACACAAACCCCTCAGAAGGATTTGCCTCACTGCTGTCACTAACTTCATTGTCTTTGGAAAGTGGCGGTACAAAAGAAGTTGAGAGCTTAGGCCTGGTATTATTATAACATGTACTGGCAAGATGAGGAGCTGTTACGAATTGAGGGTCTTAGATGAGATTTGATCAGGGTAATTATTCATGGCCAAGACCCAAATTGTCATTTTATTAAGCTTTCAGAAAGGTTAACTTTGTCATGTTTTTTTTTATACCATAGATACAGTAGTTCACGGCTGTAAAAGGGCATGTTAACACAACAGACTACTGAGACATAAAACGCTATATTTTTTACATGTTAAAACCTTGAAAAAACAATGCAGTGGACGCTGTGAAACTGATCCAGCTGTGAAAATCATATTTCACATCCCCTGCTTCAGTATCAAAAGCCACATACGTTATACAACCAATAAACCACTGCTTCAGACCATCAAACAGTAGAAGCTATCTTACTGCACCCTTTATAATCCAGATACACCCACTGTGGAAGCTTTTTTTGGTTTGTTTTTTTTTTGTTGCAAAACTTCAGTTCCAAAATATATATATCACACACACACACACGCAAGAAAAAAAAAAGGCAACACTTTGAATGCCTGACCAAGTTTTCTTTGTTTGATTTGCTTAGGTATATTTATATATAGTATACTTAAACTTGGCTTATGTGTGAATCACAGTGCTTAATAATGCTAAAACTTTGATCTCTCTAAGGAATTGTTTCTCTTGAATGTCTCATTAATTGTTAATGTGCTTTCAGTTTATTAGAATTGGGTGGATTTTTTTTCTTTTGGGTAGTCTCCAATAAGAGGCTAACAAAGGAACAAGACTGGGTTGTGCATTATGTAATTGTACCCTAGTGATACTATTCAGAAATGGATGTGACTAATATCCTTTACAATATCAGTATACAAAGCTTCTTAACACAACTCCCATGATGAAACACTGAAGGACATCAAGTTCTAATGAGTCTTTATTTCTAATATAAATCACAATAACAATGGATCATGGCAACAATAGTCAAAATTAATAGTAGAGTGATTTCACAATAACAATGATTAGAAACACCTTTTAACTGTTAGCACTTAACACACTTATTAGCCTTCATATGCCTCACAAATCTTCAGGTCTGACTCAACCAGAGCTACTGTAGTTGTGATGCTGAACTTCATTATAAATTCTTTATGACGTTTCAAACCTGAACATTTGAAACTCATCATGAATTCATTGTGGGGCAGCACAGTGGGACAGTGGTTAACACTACTGCCTCACTGCAACAAGTTCCTGGGTTTGACTCCAGAATCATGCTTCCCTGTTTCTGTGTAGGTTTACTCTGAGTACTTCCAGAGTACACAACCATGCAGTTAGTGGGGTTAGGGTAATTGCTGATTCAACATTGTCTATCTCTGTGGTACTGTAACAACCTGTTCAGTGATGTAATCACATTACACTTTTGTGTATTCTGTGGTGCATTACACCCAACACTGAACACAGAATTCACATATTTTCATTTCACCTCTTGGAGAAAAGAACAGGTTAATATAATAATATAACCAGTAATTTAATCTAACTGGTTTAAAACCATTTCTTTACGTTATCCCCTCTGAACCACACATTATTAAAAAATCAAATTAAATTAAAAAAACAGCATACTAATCATTGCTGCATTATTCCTGCACTGTAGCATTCTAGTCCGTAGGTGCACTGTATGAAACTTTTATTCCCCAACTCAACTGTTTGCAGCACATTTCATCACACTCTATTATGTTACTGCATGTTATAGTAACTGTTTTACCCAAGAATCAACCCAGTTACTTTGTTCCCACCTTAATATCTGGAATATTAAAATAAGAGCAACACACATAAAAGAAAGTCACACACAAGATTCAAAGATTGAGCAAAATTAGCATATTTTGAGATTACTGCACATTTAGGGTGTCTTTTTGTTTAAATAGTTGCTTTGCATGCCTCTGGATAATTTTGATTATGGATAAAAGAGTTTGTGGTAATGCAGCAGTATCGACAATGACTCTTGCGCCTGTTTTGCATAAAGAATAATCAGGGAGGTCTCATCTTATGACTTTCTGTCTGAACCCCGCTGTAGTGTTTATCTGGTGGCTATGTGTAGAGGTGGATGATCTCAAGGGGGCTGCTGGGTAGGTGGTGGGGTTGGGGCTGAGGGCTCATTGCCTATGCATGACAGTGTTGTAGGTATATTAGAATAACACTGACTATATTCTGTAAATGAAGAAGAGAAGCAAGGGAAGCCTCAGGAGTCCATTATGGATTTTAATAATACATCAAGGTAGTGTAACTGAATAACCGATCTCAGAGGGAAGAGGAGAGGAAGAGAGAAGAAAAAAAACACACACACACGTGACATTTGGCTAATATTACAATATAAATTATGAAAACAAAAAGCACTTTTAGTTTATCTTGTCCTTCTACTTTTATTCATCTTTAGGCATTTTTGCTTTTTTTTTTTCCCTTCCAACTTCCCCCTGAATCCAGAACATGGTGTAAACAAATAAAAGTGGAGGAAAAACAGTTTGGCATCTCTGTAGATTAATTAATGTGCCTGCGACTTGGCATCACCAGGCAAAAATTATGTGCATAAATAATATCACTAATTAAAAAGATGCAGATTAACATGCAAATAATGTTAATGAGGATCTGCAATTCCAGAGTGTATTCGCATAACATCAACAATTTAATGTGTTGGAAGGACTGTGTTTGCATTACATTAATAAAATTCAAAGACCCGTGCATAGAAAATTCTGTCGGAGTCTGTGTTTCCACTTGTGAGTTGTAAATTCTGTGGGCAGTAACAGCCACTTCTTTGGCAGATGCAAAAGTTATTATCTCAAAGGCTGGCTGAAGTGGTGCCATGAGCCAGTACGACCAGCTGTTAGCGAGCGGCCAGCCAGAAAAGCACTAAGACAATTAACTGTATTAGTTGTTGGGTTCCACTGTTTATTTTCCCTCAGATTAATTTCATGTGGCTGACGAGAAATGTGCCGGAGAAAGTAAAAAAACAGGCACACAACAGGCAGAAAAACACAATATTCCAACCACTACCGAGAAACACAAATACTGTTAAAAGATCTGATATTAGCAGCCTCTAATCCACAGGCATTGCCGTTTTTTATAGCTGTCTCCAGTGTGACATTTGTGAAACAAGACAGAGCAAACTTTTCAGATTATCTCATCAAATGATCTTTCAATGCATTTCAACACATTCCTTGGAAGAAGATCCTACTCACAGCTTTATCCAAAAAAGCCAAACACAGTACAAGCATGAAAAAAGAGACCCTCAGTGTTTGGCCTTAATGGATTTCACAGTAGAAATGAAATGACAAACTTGAGTGAGCGCACCCCTTCCTGTGGGGCAAATGTCTGCTGGATTTGGATCGTTACCTGCAGAATAAACAAGGCCCTTTCTTAACAAGGAAAAATACTGCCTGTGTCTATCAACACGGTGTCGAGCAGGGAAAAGGAAAAGCTCTTCAGTCTGCGGTGATATGCATCAACTGTCCTCAAGAGGACATTCACTCTAAGCCCATTCATTTCATAATGGGTTAAGGCTCTAAGCCTGTTCATCTTACAATTGGCAGGAACCCTGTGCATTTATCACATAAAAAAAAGGCTTTTTGTACATTCTCAGTTTCACCAAACACTGAGAAATACATGTCTTGATTGAAGGTTTCATGTCATGGGAAATGATAATGGTGTACATGGCCTCACAAAATAATAATAATAATAATAATTAAAACATGAAAGCAAAAAAATGCAAGTGTAGAGGTAAATTATACAGTAATAATCTGTAGCAAAAACAGTCCCTTTTTCATGTCCTGTAGTGATAGGGCGAAACGCAAACATGTTTCTGCTTACATTTCTTCACAGTGGCTATCCAACCTGTTACAACTGACATGTTAACCCAGCAGCTCACGCACACCTTCAGCTATCACTCTACATCTTGAATGTCAGCTGTTTCCTCACTGTTGCCACGAAACACATGACATTGCATCATGGCAAGCCACAGGCTTGAGCCTCGATCGCCCTGAAATTCAATCAAGCTGCACAACAAAAAAAAAGAAAAATCCAAATCTTAAAGAATTGATCATTTGGATTTTTGTTTATAATGTTGATATGATATGCTGTGCAAGTTTGTGAGGTGCTGCATAGTGTAAATACAGCTAGTAAAGATTTTAGAAACGGATTGTTTTCCCATTAGAGTTACAAAAATATGTTAACTAGAGGACAAATGTAAATGTCCTCATTGTATGGGCTAATGTGTCTTTCTTCTTCTTCTTGAGAATGGGGAAAGATTTGGAAGCTGTTAATATATTTAGGCACAGAGGATGCAAACGATAGCTTCACAGGACATACGGTTTGTATTATGTTTGGCACTGACTGTGCTACAGTGTGGTATTCTGAGAGGAAAGTGGAGAGAAAAAAACAGGGAGAAACACAATGACCTCTTCAGCTGGGCATGGCTCTAGCAGCTGGCCAATAACTTAAACATGGCCTTGTAATATGCTTGCTTTGGGCAGCAGGGAACTGCACAGACAACACATAAAAATATGACAAGCAGATGATGGATTAGGGTCATAAGTCTCAGTTCAGCCGTATAAACAAAACATCATGACCGTGTGTTATGACAATACGGTTAATAGACAGAAATTAGCAGATGTTGATTGCAGCATGGATACTGTCAGCATACCAACAGGCTTTTAGAGAAGCACTGCTGGGCTGAAAAGGGTGATCCAATACATGGAGCCAGAGAGACCCCCTGCTCATGGCATGTGTAAAAGCACAACCAAATATTCTTTTTCTTTTTTTTTTTTTGCTCAAAGTTGTCTATTGTCCTTTCTTTGTAAT
>VUQK01003828.1:18076-32755 GCA_015106715.1 Bujurquina vittata | reverse complement strand
TTACTGGCTAAAAAAAATGGTTACATATTCCTGAATTTCATTTCCCTAAAAAAAAAAACGCACTTAATGATCTTCTTACAAAAAAAAAAAGAAAAAGAAAGATCACTTACAAATCTAAATTCAGGGGAAATTGAATAAACTCATCCACTCAGCTTTAACTAATACAGAATTAATAGTGCTCACAATGACTGAATTATTTTCAAACTCCAAACAGACAAAAGAGAGCAAGGGAGAGGCAGAAAATTAAATCGCAATTATCATAAAATCCATCATTGTAATTCACACAGGCTGAGCGTTACAGTGTTTGGATAGGTAATGATTTTCTAATATGAGAGGGCAATTTGCATAAATAGCCTGGAGATTGGTTATCGTCGTCATCATCATCATCATTTTTGATTCCCCACAATAACGATCCTTGCACTATATATCAGAGCTCACAGCTATGTAAAACCACAGCACTAATTAATAAGCCATTTACAGACTAGCAGCTAGTTACAGTTGGTCCTGGTGATGACCTTAGCGAAGATGAGCCGTCTCAGAAGTGCCTGTGTGTAACTACAAACATAATGATGTGCCAGGAGGGAATCATTAAAAATAATTTACACAAGCCTTCATTTACCCAGATCTTTTGATAGCGCGCTTCCCCCGGTGTTTAGATCCGTGGCACAGAACCTCCTTACCATTTGGAAAGTGCCGGCCGGGGGAACGAGTGGGGATACCTAAGTGGTTAATTAAGAGCTGTTGGGGCGCCGGGAGAGCCTCCTGAAAAATCTCTCTGATGTCTGCCGTGTCAAGTGTCTCTTCCAGACTGAGCAGGGAGAGGTGGCTGCCACACTAGGCTAATTACTGGGAAAGGCAGGGAGCAGCTGAGGAGAGGAGAGGGCCCTTAAATGAATAGCTCTTTCCAAGAATCCCAGCATTTGCACACACATGCATATAATACAGATACGCACAGACACAAAGACACACAGAGTGGCATGGCAAATATTTAGGCATGCAAAAACGTTCTTAGGAATACTGGCTGCTCCATTAAGCAAAAAGAGCGTGCACACCGATGAGCCGTGTGAAAGGGTTAACTACACCTGGATGACAATGATGTCACGATGGAGAGAAAAGTGTGTCGAGAGAGAGTTGAACAACACATGTAACTCGGAAGACATGATGAAACAAACTCCTGCTGCTCGATCTGAGCTAATGGCATCATTCTGTCCCTAATTGTCTTATCTGCTAAAGAAGACCAGCACTTTAGTTAAAAGGTTTGAGAGAGCACATATGATTTATCATTAAATTCACTTTAAAGAGAGAAACAAAGACACACATGACAAAAAAATAGGACAATTATATTTTTGTGACTTGTATAAATTTGCAGATAAATGCATTAAGAAACGGAATGATGAGTTTATAGTTAATATGTTTGCGATGAATACTATTTTGAGCAAAAGGATAAAGGCAAAGAAAATAAAGTCCCCTTCCCCATTTAATGCCTTGATTAAAAATTTGCACCTTCCCCCAACGATAATAAAGTGCCAAGAAGGAAGTGTACCAAATATGTCCCCTTTAATCTGCAGAATTCCCCACTGCAGTGTCAAAATTCTGTTCAAACGAAAGTGCTGCCAGGGAGAAAGGGGCTGAACAATGCTTTGGGATGCAGGCAAGCGCTGCCTGTGAAAGCCTATGCTGATCATGATACATTGGACCAGGCCCTCAAATGTGCTTGGCTCCTTCCTCCCTCTTTGCCTCCCTCTCTCTTTCTCCCTTCTGACTCCAGACCATCCTACGGCAGGGGTAGAGGGAGAAAAGGGTTAGCCGGGGGAAAGATAGACAATAAGGGTTTTAAAGCCTCGGAGCTGCCTACAGCAAAGCCTCTTTCCAGGCAGCGAGGATCCAGGCAGACACTACCAAGCCAAGCGCTCCAGCCACATCAACCATGACAGAAGGCTGGCAGAACAATCATCTTAACAATATGGCTGAGTCGCTGACCCCACACTGAAATGGGGCTATCGCTCCAACTATGGCTAGTGTTATGGTTGGCTTACCACTGGCGCTAATAGCTCAACACTGATCCAGGCCTTGGACCGGGCTGATTGTGATGGGACTGCTGAAGGCTTGTATTGGTTGTCTTGGAATGTGAAGTCACAAAAGCTGAGGCAGAATTATTAACAGAGACAGCATTATGTATACAAGCCCATATGATCTTTTGTTTTTTATCTTTTTTTTCTTCTTCCACAGCGGCTGTGTAAAAATATTTAAATATGGTGTCACCACATGTAGACCCGTGATCCACATTTGGTTCTTACCTGCATATTAAGAAACACTGCATTAAAGCTAACCCTCACCAAATGACTGTGTTCTCTTCCATATAATCAGTTGCTTTATAAGAAAAGGGGTAGGACTTCACAGCTCCAATTATATGCAACTGCAAATCCTTAAATGTTCTAAAATTCCCAGACCTGGCAGTTATCACAGAAATACTATAATTATTTTAATTGACCGGGCTACTTCTATCAAGCCAAGAACCTGGGTATACCTTTGTGAGCTGTCAAGCCAGCAATTACATGTTTCAATACGAAGTGAGCATTTTTTTTTTCTTTGAAGAATACTTACAGATTACAGGAGAAACAAACGTGCTATTATACGATTTCCGTTCATGTCTGTTGTGCGCACACGCAAAATCAAAACGTGACATCGCAGGTAAAACTAACTAAAATAATCAATGAAAAAGAATGAATAAAATAAGAGAACAGAACACATGGTAAATGCCTAATAAAAGAAAAAAAAGGTCTATAAGTGTATTGATTCCTTAAGCTGAGAATACACTATTTTTTTGGAGACAAAACACAAGTAATCTTATTAATATTTTATGCTCACTGTGAATGAAAAACATGAATCAAAAACAGAAAAAAGATGAAAAAGTTAAAAAAGAATAGAAAAGAAAAAAAGAGCAACTTAAGACTTTAAGTGCTAAAAAAAAGAAGTGTATCCTCCCTCTGGACTCATATTCCCCTATAATTTTATAGGATTTGTGTAAAATACAGTGGTCTGTTGACTCATTCTATTATTTGAGTCAGAAATGGATATTTGCACAAAGGCTGAACTCCCCAGACTGAAAATGAGAGGTGTAAGAATGGCGGGGCCGCAGGGCGTGGGCACTGTTGCCAGTGTTCACACTGTAACCCTTGGTGGATACACACAAACATACACACAATGTAGGAAGGAAGCGTTTTGTCACGTGTGCGTTTATGTACGTTTAGTCGCAATGCAGAAAGGATCACAGGTGCAAATAAGCAGATTTATACTCACACAGACGCACATATGTAATGCACAATTCCCTGGCTGTTTGGACGGGGTGAGACAGCAGACGGAAATCTCCTGAGAACCAAGATTTGGAACATGTTGAAGTATCTGAATGCTAGAGTTGCACTTTTTGAATTTATAGAGTTAGGGTTGGAGGGCAGAAGCTATAAGTTTCCTTGTGGAGCTGGCCTCATCCAAAGCTCTGTCTAAACATCATCTGGTAATTATGCATTTTCTTTTTCATTCACGTGACAAACCAGCAATTTTAAATCACTCACCACATACAGTGTACCATCATACCACTTCTATCTTTTCCTCATTCGTTCACTTAACCACATAATGAAGCATTGCAAGGAGTACGGATGACTTGTAAGTAATGTACATGCACATGGCTGTGTATTTGCATTTTATTCCCTTTTTTCCCTTTTTAATGAGATGAAAATGAAGGATTTCACTTTTAATGCCACATTTTCATGCCTGCCACGCTTCACGCAGCCCTGCGAATAAACACTGGTATCAATGGTTGGCCAGAAAGTACTGCCATAAAGGCTGCCATGAAATTTGTTTATCTAGCTGCTGAATTGTATTCAGCTGGGGATATATGGCATAATAATGCAAGAACTGTGGGCTCTGTAATTAAGTCTGTCTTCTGATGCTTTCGAAGCAATTCATTAACACAGTCTCTCACTGTCAGCTGAGATGCAGAAAGTAATGCCATTCATTAAATGACGAAAGTTAAGTTATTAAATGAAAAATTTTAAGTTCTCAGACTAGCCAAGGATAACTTTTTCCCTCTTGTTTGTTATAATTAATATTCCTCATAATGAGTTTTGCAATACAATAAGCGGTGTTCCAGAGTGAAGTCGTTAAAAGCTACATGGCATTTTTGAGTACTAGTTAGTGACTGTATTCCAGAACATTTGAAGTGCTACGTTCATTTCTTCATCGTTTGAAGCAGCTTTTCATCATCAGTTTTGCGTGTTTTGGGACTGCACATTAAGTTGGAAAGAACTGTGACTTGTCTTTTTGTCTTTGTTAAATTAAGAATGAAATAAATCTTTACAGCCGTGGTCAAGGTCTGCAGGAGTTTTTCATTTAATTTTTTTGTTGAGAATGGAGGAACATGTGGAGGCAGTATAAACAAGATGGTCACCAGTAAAGGCTATAACTGTAGATGGCATTTGGGCCTCTAAGACAACATTTCTCCCTTGCAGGCTTTGTTCATTTTAAGTGATCTAACTTACATTTATCTTTCGGTCTCCGTACCAACATTACAATTAACATCCAGTCAAAGCGCATCGGTGATTAATAACTAAGCAGACAAGGCAGCACTGCTGTTTTCACCACTGTTAAATGCAATTTTGTCAAATTTTGTTTTACACCACTGACTAAACAGTGGTGTAAAATTACAATGTGGGTTGATTCAGTAATGTCATATAAAGACACTGATAAAAGCTTGTAAGTCACTTGAAGTTTCCCACTACACAATGTCTGCAATAACTGCAAGATAAGGCACATATTGCACCATATCGTCAAGTATTCTCATGGTGATGCACAGTCAAAAAGCCCTTTTCCCTTCTTACATTTTGGACACTTTTCAATTTACCACAGAGGCTTAGCCAACTTTAAAGTGCCTACAAATTATGAAATGAGGCTTTTGCCCCTATTGCGCTCTTGCCAATTGGCTGCCTATGGCAACACATCCAAAGCTAAAAGTTGTTTTTTCAAAGCCAGGCCAATTAAAGGATATAAAACACAACATGATTTAAACTGTGATCATTTGGCAGAACCTTGGAATGAACAGTGGCCCTTGTAATGGCCAATCTAAGGATGCTTCAGACTGCTCTGGAGGGACACTAAACATTTCCCATAGAGCTAGAGAGTGAAAGAGAGAGAGTGAGAGAGGGAAACCTGCTCTATGCATCGTGTTATATTTCCATCTGATGGACTTACCGGGTCAGCAGCAAGAAAATAATTATTTGCATACTGAACGCACGTATTATAAAATGCTTCAGTACAGGAAAAAAAAATGCTCACAGAACGCCACTAAAGATAATGTCACATGTCAGTGATCTAAAACATACTTTACGGAGAGGAACCTCGCAGTCATTCTCTGACAAAACAGTCATCTTATTTACAAGGCTCACAGTAACCCTACGCAAATGTCGAAAAGAGGAATAAAGAGAGGGGAGGAAAAAAAATAATTAGCATATTAATCTTTTTTATGCCGTCATCTCTCAGGTCCACGGGACCCACGGTGTAATTTAAATCTAAATGCTTTCCTTGGCATTAGAATTCATTTTAGATGGGTCAATTGTTCCATAATAAAGGGATAGAAGGTGTACTTCATGCAAGAGATTTATGTTTGCCATTTGTTCATATTCATGTGCTACTGAATACCCCTCAATTCAAATGGTGATGGCAGCTCATATCAGTCGAGCTCCAGCCCTACAGATCACTAACCGGCAGCAATGAATTTCATTTGCGGAGGACAAAAAGATTGAGGAGGGAGGGAGAGAGTGTAAGAGAGAGTGAGCGAGGGAGAAAGAGAGTGAGAAAGGGAGACGTGGGGGGATCAGCTCCCCAACACAGTTTATTGATTTTTTTTTTCCTGCTCGACAGAAAGCCTGTATAACAGCTCTATTGCCCTCATAATGATTAGTGACAAAAGTTTAATTAAGCAATTATGAAGGCAATAATAGAGTTGTCTGGTTTGCTTAGCTTTAGACTGTTTAAGACTTATCTCCCTCTCACACATCACAGCAGCTGGAATGTGCTTGAAGAGATTAATGCCACAAGAACACAGATGCCCACTTTAATACAGCACCATGATGCTGTTTGAATGAAGTTGAGAACACAAGCTTCTCTTTATCAAATTACAAGTCTGCTTTTCATGAATATGGAGGGAAAAACGAAGGAAAAAAAAATCAGCTATGGCTTCAAGGTGTAATTATAAAGACATACAACAGAAAGACACACAATTCCATTTTAGTAATCTCCATGTATGAAATATGCATGATAATGTATTACCGAATAAAGACTTACCATGTTCTAAGAGGCTTTGGCATTTTACATTGGCTCAAACAATTGGATAGTCTCAATATTCCTTAATGTTGCATTCAATCCTCCACCTCTCCTTTTTGTTCTCGCATCGTCTTTTGCCTCTGAAAATTGATTAGATTATCTTCCTTCTCCATATGCAGCGACAAATAAATGAGGTTTCAAGATACAAACTTTGCATTCAAGTTGGTGCCATTTGTCCCTGTTGATAAAGCTGTGTGACATATGGTGATGTATGGACAATTTGCATAGATCCATCAACAGATGGATCCAGATACATTCAAGAACAAAAAGGTAATATTGGCCATAATGTGGTGAAAAGCACTACAAGTGCGAGCACCGGATTGTCCCTTTTTTGTCCTGTGGGAGGGGCAGGTGTGTGTGTGTGTGTGTGTGTGTGTGTGTGTGCTGGTAGCAACACCAATGTTAAATCCAAAACACCCGCAACTGTCTATATGTATATATTAGGCGTATCTTTCTTAATATTTCACCTTAATTCAACCTTAAAAAGGGGGGGGCTGGGGGCCGGTGGGGGGTGGGGTGCTAAACCATACCCTCAGATCTGTAAAGTAGATGTAAAGCAGTTGATTTTAGTGACCCACTGTATTTCAGGAAGGGCTGCATGCCATAAAAGAGCTGCCCTAACTGTTCATTAAAAAAATAAATAAGAATTCTGTCAGCTGAGCTTATCCACATTTACTATAAGCAGAGCAGCACAAAGTTGTGCGCTGTGATAGCCTAAATCCTAGAGGAAGCGCAGAGCTGCTGTTAGTATTACAGCATATCCAGTATTTATATGTTCTGAAGTAAAACTATTATAAGAAGGGAATCACGGAAGGCTCTGGGACATGTTTACACCATTTTAGATAATGCCCGCTCATGCTCTACATATTGAATCACAGATTAGTCTAATATCAAGTATTACAGTGTGTCTGCTTAAAAAGGAGGTCAAAATTGGTTGGGTTTAATATATTCTCTGAATGTGGTTTTCCAGTTTTAGATTCAGTATTCACATGGCTTCAGCCCTTGAAAGTAGTTGGAGCTGGAGGAATGGGCCTAAGCCGGGTTAGATCTGTTGATGGTGGTAAAATTAATGCATGCGCACACAATCTTGTCAAGTTTTGTCACAGAAGCCCTGAAACCTCACAGTCCTGTTTGTGTTTAACTACATGTATGTTCACATGTCTGCGCATGCTGCACTTGTGTGTTCTCCCGCGAGACTCTGGAGTACTTTGAGGGGAGTCTTTAAACCTAAATTGTGTCACTTCTCAAGGTCAAGGTCGCCTCGGGTCTCGTGCAATATCTCTCTCTCTCTCTCTCTCTGCTGGGTGTGTCAGAGCAAGAAGACAGAAAGCAAAACAGGAACAAGGAAAAGGAGAATAAGCACAACATCCCACAACACATGCTGCGTTGTGGGATGTTGTGCTCTCTCCTTCCTTTTCTCTCTCTCCCCATGGTTTCCTAGGACAATGAGATGACATGCTGAAGGTGGGACTGCATCTGGCATCATATTTAAACAGGGCTGCCACATCTCAGGAACACGGGTCGTTGCCAGATTGCAGGCTAATTAAGGAGCTTCTTGGATGACCATCAGTGCCTGTCGGTGGGCAAGGTAGCAGGCTGAGCCTTGCTCTGCCACGCTCCCACTGTGAGGCCCTGAAAAGACGAATGGCCACTGAAACCCCCTTGGGATGTCATAATGCTACATATTTTCCTCCAAAACAAAAGATGTCTCTCACGGGATTCCTGTTTCCCATTTCCCTTTGTCTCCTCCCCTCTTTTCAAACAAGTGTAAATTACCTTGCCATTTGGGTAAGTGTTCGAGTGCCCTGTCCACACAGATTAGCCGATTGTCGCGAAAACAAATAGGCACTAAAATATGTATTTCACAGATGCTAGAAGCTGAATGCAATAATTAGCGGTGATATAATATGCTGTGAAGGTTATTTAATGACTTTGTCCACTAATTCTGAAATAAATAATTATTTAGTATAATTAAGAGGAGGAAATGTGATGAAGTAATTTTATTAGAGCTATATTAGAATTACAAGCTCTGCTTCAGGGATAAAAGACCAAAGCTGTTATTATGTTGACAGATATTCCCTGTTAACTACTTAAGTGATAACATTTCGGTGGCTCCGGTGTGACTTGCGATTAATTGCATTGTAAAAGTTCTGCTTTAGCAAGGAGGGCTCAAACAAGAAGTCTCTCCACTTTTTTTTTTTTTTGTATTTGGCATATTGCCTATTTATGACAGGCAATATACCATAGCAAAGTACGGCTGGTTTGACAGCAAGTGGGAAGCCGGAATTGTTTACTTGACTTCATTTCTTTTCCCCACTTGCTGCCTTTATTTCGTGCCAGTGTGAGAAAAGCGAGGGGAAACAAGATGTGGTTGAAAAATGCAGCTGGCTGCTTGGCTAATAAGATGCCCATCATGCTAGCTAGCACTGCTGATTTGTGTCTTCCTCTAACTCTCTCCATGATTACATTCTAAGAAGCCCCCCCCCCCTCTTCCCCCAGCTGATCCTCGTCTTGTTACGTGGCATTAATGACACTTCAGTCATTGTGGCTTTCAAGCAGAGCCCTTCCACAGCGAACAGAGAGTTGACATTTCCTGACATTTTCCCAACTAATTACAGTACAAATAATTAAGCATGTTCCTCTATGTAACAAATGAAGGCGAAAGCCGTCTGTCAGCCTGGGCCATGATTGATGACACTCCGGGAGACTTTATCTGATGGGTCCTGCCACGAGGTACAGAGGAAGCAAATTTATTAGAACGAACAATGCAAATTTAGAGTCATCTCATCCAGTTATGCGCCAAGGCAATATCCGTGTCAAGGTGAATGTGACAATGAAAGCAAAATATTAGCATTTTGTGGAGCGGGCTGAAGGGGAAATCAGAGCACTGAGATGACAGGCCTAATTATTTCGGCTCACACAGGCCAGGACAGCTGTTTCTGGTGTCCTGAACAAGCCTGTCACAGAGGTAACCAAATAGGGTCTGCGTATGAGCCTCTGTATTCGACACTCCATGGATGTGTCTGCCACTAATGACCAATGCTAATGTTGCTGCCATGTCTCTAAAAATGAAAAAAAATCTGCAGGTGTCATTGCATGATTTTTTTTTTCATCAGTCGATATTTTTCTACATAATAATGTGTTTTTAGAATAATGCCTGCCTGTCACATAATGCTGAACCACCCATATATTCTATATGATAATTTTGACAGTTGTTTTTGTTTTTTTGTTTTGCTTTTGTTTTGTCTGTTTTTTTTCTCCACGAAGGAAGGTACACAACCTGATATACTGCCAACCAAAAAGAAGTTTGAGTTTAGCAAAGCATCTGTTTATTTTTTTTTAATTAAAGAAAAAAAAAAACACTTGCATATTACAGTCAGTAAGGTTGTGTTAAAAAATGGTACACACAATAAATAATTAATTAAAGACACCCCTGATCAAATATAGAATGTCATAGAAGCACATAGTCATCTGTGGATTAAACAGCAGTCTAATTGAAGCTTTCTCCAATAAACCAAGATGAAACGATAAAACAAATAGGTGTTAAGGTCAAGTATCAGTGAAAAAAAAGAGAACATCTTTAATGGCTAATGTTAAGCAGAAGTACTTCATGGCAAGTGCTCTGCTTTCTGCATTAGAGAGCTACTTGTAATATATGAACCAACAATAAACAATGGGCTTAGGCTTTTTATGCTACCAAATAGCAATATGTTGTGTGCATACATCTGTGCTTTGGGGAATACAAAGGTTGCCGCCCACACTCATAATGAATCTAGAATTTGTACTCCAGGGCAGCCTCACAATGGCTCTTGAGGGGCAGGAAAATCCGGATGGGTTTGGAAAAAATCTACACAGGGATCAAAGTTTGCTGCTTAGTGGCTCGCTGGCTGGCTTGGAACAGATGGGCGTCGGAGGCACTATGAGCCCATTGAGATTCAGGATCCAAAGTGGCTTCTGCTGCTCTGTACAAACAGGCAGATGATGCCTTTGTGTCCGTGGTTTACCGATATCCATTTAGATTGGTAGGGAGGGATGTGGGCTTTTTTGGCTTATAACTGCAGAAGTAGAGCAAAAGACAAAACAGCAGTGAAACAGGAGTGCATAAAAAGTGAAGCCTCGTTTAGGGAATTCACTCACACAAGTTGGTTGAAATATGCTGGTTTTATATTCCTCAGTTGTAGGTATTGTAATTGAGTATACGTATCTTAAATGAAAACAACAGAAACCCTTTGTACACCTTTCCACAACTTTGCTCTGTTTGGTTTTGTCTGAAAAAAAAACTACAATTAGCAACAGCTTTGTAGGCTATACAGTCATCTACTGACTTTGTTTACATTGTGTTTACAAAATCATTTGCTTTGTGGGGTACAGTAGGAATTTTATAGTTGCTATTTATACATGCTTAAATGAATTACAGAATATAAACATAAGGTCATTTTTTTTTATTTATTTTTTTGCTTGCACCATCTCCTACGATAGTATAAATTAAAATTCTTCTGTGGCACATTTTAATTTAAAGCTGATGTAAAACAGCCCTTATATGGTGCATCCTTAGCTTGGAAAATTTTAAAGGGCGAAGTTTTTCTGACATTTAACCCCTGACTTTTGGAGAATGATATCAAGTCTGTGCCGCAATGCATTAAAGCTGACAACAAGTGCACAGTGCAACAAATTAAAAAGGCCTGCACGACTATTTATTTTGTTTTGCATGCAAGCACTTGAAATACACATATAACGTGCAAAAAGTTATTATTGAAATCAACGGAACGTCCATTAGGACTTATCCACGAGGCAAAGGCTTGTGAACATATTCCCACATTGGCATTTGTATATCTCCAAACACTTCCTGGATCAGTGGCTCCAGATGTTACTCCATTACTGCTGTAAGCAGAGACCGTGCAGCCTCTTAGGTCCACAGTTGTCAGGTATGAAATGCCATAAAGCTGAAAAGAGTTCAGAAGGAGTGGCTCAAAGCCTGACTTTCTCCTTCCAACATGACAATTAGGTTGTTTTTTTTGTTTTGTTTTTAAACAGAGAATGTTGGCATATCAAGCGAGCAAAAGAAAAACATTTAACAATGTAAAACAGGTTTAACATTTTCCTGTTACGGCGACTTCTGTGATGTTTTACAGTGCCCCTTGAGACACGGTACCTTTTGTTCCTGCTGTGCACAGGAGTACTAATTTAGCATGATAAATGTTCCCTTCCACTTTTTGTATTCCTGTTACAGGCATCATTTTATGTTAGAAGGAATGTTTTGTACAGTTGGTGTATAATTCAAATGGTTTCTGTTGTCTTGTTGGAGTTCAACACAGATTCTTTGCATGTGGCATTTCATCTCTGAAGGACAGCGAAAGCACGCTGCTTCATAATGACTTCTGAATAATTAGCTCACAATTTAAAGCTGCACGGTACTATGTGTAGCATTCAGGCATAGGACGAATGCATTATAACATTTGGATTTGGTCATTTTTGTGACTGAAATAAAACAAGAATTAATACACGAGCGCTAAATAAGCTGTCTTAACAGGTAGCCAACATAAATAATTAAGGTTACTAATCTAAATGACAATAAATGTCCCTGTTGAAGTCCCGTGATGCTGATAAATGTGTAGTTTTGCAGCTGGGCAATATTCTGCATACACTCCATCATGTTATGGTTGGTGTAAAAAGAAAAGACAGAAGGGGGGGCAGACCGTGTGGAAGATAGAGCGAGGGGAAGAGAGAGAAGAGAGAAAGACAGAGAATGAGCGAATGCCTCGGGGGCTTGTATTTAACCTGCCCACCAATCCCAATCAATGTCATTATTCCTTTCCACTTCATTTTATCTGCTCCTAGTGACTGTAGTTTCCTAGAAGTGACCATTGTACGGCGCTCTATGAAACAGTCACAGGGCTAATGGGATGAGATGCAAAGAATTATAAATGCTGACAGTAAATCATATTACATCCCTAATAAGCATTAACTGGATAACTGGGTCAAAGCTGTATTATCTTAATTGATTTTTCTAAAGAAACCTGACAGTGAAATGTCAATGCTTGAATATTTCTTCATGCATCATTAAAACAAGATTGGCTTTTAACTTAAGGGGAGGAGGACAGCATCCTTTGGGCTGAATTGATTCTTGCTCAGGGCTGCCTTGCACAAGTAAGTGTATTACATAAAAATCTATACAGGATATTAAAACAACACCCATTCTGCGAGACAGTTACAATTAAAAGCTGACACCCATCCATGCTTTTGTGTCTGCCACTACTGTCTGCCAACAAATGCATTTCAGCCATGTGATTTGCTGCAATCAATGGGGGGGGGGGAATAAATGCCTAGAAAGCTTATGTTAGCTTGGTAATCGAGCCGCAGCTCCCTGGACAATGACAGTCAGGTTTTCCTGCCCTTATGAGCATATGCTACTAATTTTAATGGCACTGATAACCTCAGCGACATCAACCTGAAGTGAAAAACAACTAGATTGGCGTGTTTGACACGAGATGAGAATTTCATTTGAACGCAAACTCGACATCGTAACAGATGAGCGTAAAATGTTTTAAGTGACACACGATCATCAAATCATTTACACACGCGAAGCATTTTAAAAGTATTTTGCCGCAGCGCCTCTGTCACGTAGAAGAAAAATAAAAGTCAGGTTTGCAGGTTCTTGTTTTACTCTCACCATTAACAGTTGTTGTGTGAAGATAATGACAACATTCAACAGATTTTTGTAACACGATCTAAGCCTCATGCTAGCCATCCACCGAGCTGGTAGCTTTGCTATTCACTATATTCTGTCAAACATCTGAAACGCGTTGTCCATTTGAGCTGACTTGTGATCTGAGGATTAATACAGAATTGTGCGGTTGTTCGTGCTGCAATAACTCACTATCAAAACTCTGCCGATGGCATGTGAAATCGCCCGTTGCATCATCGGCTTGCATCTGGAGCAAAATTCAATCGGATAGCTATGAAATGACTTGTGGGATATTTCACATATAAAGTTGCATCTTGGTGGGATGAGACCTATTCTGAGGGTAAGCAGAGCTCTGTAAGATGTTAGGGTCTGTGAGTGTGGAGGGCAGGCTGGACTGGGTCAGTTGGCACAACCGCAGAGCAAATGCTGGGAATAAATCAGTCTCACTGACATGGAGCCTCTCATCAAGTGACATCCCGTGGTGTCCCCATCAGTTACAAACTAATAAAGATGTATGGGAGGAAAACAGAAGCGATCACAGCAGATGCCAAGGTGAAAGGCATCTAGTGTCTGGAGTGATATGTCAGGTCTCAGAAGTCCATCAGGAATCATTATCAATGTCAGTGCTTTTTTAAATACGGGTCCGTTACAACATAGAAGCATCTATTACAGCTGTGTTCTAATAGATGCTTCTCTTACAGTATAGACATGGACAGCTTTATTTGCAAATATTTACACGCTGTAAATATTAAATATTGTTATTTAATATTTAATCAATATTATTGCATCATGTCAATATAACCGCTTTAACAAAATGAAAAGCATGCGTAGCTGTAAAACTCAGCACAGATGACTGATTTAATGTGGAACACTTTTGTGAGAACAATCCCAGTGGGAAGACAAACATTTGTCCTCATATTTTTTATTTAATTTAACCCATTCTTGTGCAAATCAAGCAAATGTCAGTGATTAAAAAAAGGTATTTTGATCTAATTTAATTTTTTTTTTTTTTGGTCAGTGTGTAAAACACTGATGTGCATTCAGTGATTTTGCAGCTGCCTGAGTTAACCCTCATACCTGACTATAAGCACGACCTAAAATGATCTTTGAATTAAGTGAAAGATTTGAATTTTAAGCAACAATAACAATATAAAAACTTTCTTTATTGACGCATGTGTATGACGAAATGTAATAAATCTGGGATTTTTGATTGTGACTCATTCACTACATTTTGTTCTTCTCAAGTTGTGTCTTTGACGGTGAAAATGTGAGTGTATGAGAGACAGATAGGAGGAGCTATGTGGGTATGTGGAACAATGTAATATTCATGATAGTCCTGGTAGAAGACGTCTGGTCTCTGAGCTCCTGGAAAACACCACACATACACACACGGAGCAGCACGGTCCGGCGGTGCTCACCTGACATCTGCATATGCCGTTCAGAGGGGTGATGTGTGTCTGCATCAGTGATTTCTAAACACTTTGGGGTCAACAAATTATTAATATTTAGTATTAGCACTGATGACAATGTGGCATCCTCCTGAGAGCCGGGCAAAATGTTGAGTGGGGGCCATTCTCTTGACGTCAACTGTGTTTGGCAGATGGTGCTGTCAGTTT
>VUQK01003827.1:2819-13446 GCA_015106715.1 Bujurquina vittata | reverse complement strand
TGATACAAATCAGTCTTTGCTTTTGGATTACAAAAAAAAAGAAAAAAGAAAAAAAAAAAAAGTGATCTGGTAGAAAAATACCTTTTCTTTCAATAGGGATTTATCTTCTTAAGAATATTTACATTTACTTCACAGTATAATCTGATCTGAAAAAGTACATACTGGAAAATAAACACAAAAAGGTCTCAGAGGGGTAAAAGGCCTTTGGTTTTCATCAAAAAATACCAAAACGACAACAAAAGTCCCGTAAAAAGTCCATTCACTGTCCTGTGTACAACAACAGTGACGTGGGATTGGTGATTGTTGGGTGTCTTGAGGCTGAGACGGAGGGACACCAGGTTTCCACAGGATTCAAAGGGTTCATTCTTCCAAAAAAAGTTAAGAGCAAACTGCAGCTACAATCAGGCGTCACCCCCGGGGGCGGCAGAGCCGCACAGCCTCCGCTGGGTGACGTATCCCAGCACGATGAGCAGCATCTCTGAGGTGCTGCTGAGGGCCACGATGAAGGGTGCCTGCGACGCGAAGTCTGCCTCCAGTCGCCGGAAAGACAGCTGCATGACAGCGAGAGCCAGCAGGCTGTTCTGGACGCCCACCTCGATGCTGACCGTCTTCCTCTGCGGGGGAGAAAGACCCGCCAGCTTGGCCAGGACGGCCCCGACAACCAGGCCCAGCAAAGGCACCGTAATCCCAACAGCCACGATTTGGGGCTGGACGTTGGCCAGGATGGACGCTCCCATTTGGTAGGCCATGAAGATGCCGCCCACGATGAGCACGAAGCTGAAGGGTCGGATGAGCGCCAGCAGGACCCGAGTGAGGGCGGGCAGCCGCAGCTTGACCAGCATGCCCAGCGAGATGGGGATAGCGATGAACAGCAGGGTGCCCAGGATCTTCACAAAGGGCACGTGCAGGGCAGCGTGGACGCCCAGAAGCCAACCGTACAGGGCTGACGACAGAGGCATAGCTGCTGCCGCCACGACTGTGGAGACCAGCGTCATGGAGATGGCCAGGGTGACATCGCCTCCAAGCAACAGGCTGTAAAGGTATCCTCCCCCACCGCCTGGGGCAGAGCAGGTGATGACCAAACCCAGAGAGAGCGTCGTGGGCAGTGAGGCCAGCCGGGACACACAGTAGGCGTACAAAGGCATCACCAGGAACTGTCCCAGCGCCCCTAGGAGCAGTGGCTTGGGGCTCCTCAGCAGCCCCCGCAGCACCTCCACCTCTACCTTGCACCCAAAGGCACACTTGTTGACAAAAATGAGGGGCAGCAAGGCAAACAGCACAGGGTTCTCAGAGAAATGGGACAGGCCACCCGACTGGATGAGCCGGGTGGCGGGGTCACCATTACCCGGTGCCACTCTGATGGAGTAATCTGTCCTCTCTTCGATCAGAACCGGCACAGAGTCCTGGACCACGTCCAGCAGCTGGATCTGCAGCTGAGCCCTCCCCGGCAACCCGGAGCGGATGCTGATAATGTAGCTCTGAGCTGGTCCTCCGTGGCCGCCGTCCGTCACATTAATGACAGAGAGGACCTCCGGGTCCAGGGAGTGGACTCTCACCGTCTGCTTCAGGCTCTGACGGCCCTTCCTTCCGGCCGCCGCGCTCGGGTACCGGCTGGAGATTACAATCACGCCGTTGGTGTATTCAGGGAACTCAAACTCCTGCGATGACCCGTCCCCGATTGTGATGTACCTGCTGCCGCCGTCGGCCGTCACGTTGGTCCTGTTGCTGCCGTCGACAGTGAGGTTTCCGGTGGCCCACGCCCGGTCCGCTCCGCCGGTAATAAGGAAGAGACAGCAGAATGTAAATAGCGTCCTCATCGTATTGGCGGACGAGGGGCGGAGGGACGCCGCAGCCACACGCTTCTCCCCCGCCAGCGGCCTCCCCAGACGGTTATACCGCCGCCCTTTCACACCCGGACGGCGAACTTCTCATGCTAGGCTCCGGTATGAAAGCACAGCGCTGGCAACCGGCTTCACATCTCGTCTGGTTCCCATTTTGTCGCTGCCTTTATACCGGAACCTAAACATCACCCCGCCCTGCCTCGTCGGAGCTCAGCTCTACAGCCCCGGGAATCAAACACTCACACAGGTCCTCCTTTTGTCTACTCGCTGCTAAGATGTCGGTGACGCTGAAGCACAGCCGCGCCTTTCCTCCCGTTATTGTCTCCTCGGTGGATGAAAACGGAGAACATCGTAGCTCCGTGTCCGTTTGTTTGCTGCTAAGGATGTTTGGGTGAAGCGAGCGTGAGGAAAGACGCACTTCCGGCACGGAATGCCAAAATAAAAGCTCATTGTCTTATCGAGGAACATTGGTAGTAACTGTTGGTACCGCATGGGGAATTCAGGAGAAACGTGAAGATGGAGTAGAGGTAGTGAAGGTAGATGAGTTTAAATACCTGGGGTCAGGTGGAGCGGGTGGAGACAAATGTCAGAAGGATGGCTCTGCTAGAGTGAAAGGGACGAGTGAGACCTGCTCCGATGGATGTTTGGAGACGGTGGTGCAGACACAAAGACTGGAGGCCGAGCTGGAGGTGCTAAGGTTTTCATTGGGAGCAACCAGAATGGACAGGATTAGAAATGAGTACATCAGAGGAACAGCTCATGTAGAGCGGCTTGGAGACAGTGTTAGAGAGGACATACTGGACAAAGGATGATGAATATGGAGCTGCCAGGCAGGAGGGAAACAGGAAGCAAATTTATGGACGTAGTGAAGGAGAACATGCAGATGTTTGGTGTGACAGAGGATGATGCTGGTGATCGGGTGAGATGGAGGCAGATGATCTCCTGTGGAGACACCCGTGAGGAGCAGCTGAAGACTAAACGGAGCAAAGTGGGCTTTGTGCTCCATGCCTCTGTGTCCTAATTAGCCACAGAAATGTTCATGCACAAGCACAATTTTATGTGACTCCTAAATTACCATATATTACAACAATTATCAAGAATTATCATCTTATTCCTGTGTTGTGAACGCACTTCCTGTCTGTGTGCGGGTAAATGTGGCGGTCTTGACGCAGCCCGTCATTAATCCAGCTTCAGCTCCCCCCCCCCGCTCACGCACACAGGGGCGGTCACATGGGACCGAGAACACCGTGATTTGTGTCCGCTGGAGGGGCAGCCAGGGATTACCCATGAAACAGGCACAGGAGCGGAATGAAAGGGCTGAAGCGTCTGGATGCAGGTACACTGCTCCTCCGTGTGCACACAAATCCACACTGCTTTAAGCATTCATATATTATTAAAACATTTATTGAGCTTCATCACATTTTCAGCAATCAGACTACTAAATATAATGAATTATGCGGCAGTCAAGCTCCTTTTAGTTCAAGGAAGACATTTCTTTAATGCCTTTAATAAAATCCCTTAAAGTGCTGATATTATTCTAACAGCACTTCTCATTGAACCTGTTCATCCTCCCCAGCCATCACCCCTCCATCAGATTGAGCTCATTTATGTGTACGTCACTACGTTCATCAGCAGGTCGAGCCAAGTCATTGCTGCTTTAGCATTTTAAGTACACGGCTTGTAGCAAAATTACCAAAATGGAAAGCAAAATGGTGACAAAAAAATCCTCAAAAAGCACAATAATGAGATGCAACACAACTCAAAAGGCCAAAAAAAACTACAGGAGGACACAAAATGACTCCAGAGGTGCAAAATAGCTACAACAAAATTACCCAAACACAAAAACCTACAATGAGAAATGACCACAAAGAGACACAAATGTACTGAAAACAGACACAAAATGACTGCAGACGCATGAAAAGTGGATGCAAAACAACTATAGACTGCCTTCTGCCTTCACAGAAACACAAAATGATTGCAGGGCTATGACACAACAATGGCGGCGACTGAAGCTCTGAAGTTATGGCTAACGTGTAGGAGGCGGGGTCTCTTCACGTCTGTGCTGTCTTGTGTTTGGATGAGATGTAACCACTGACTTTAGGAGCATTGCTGAACAGTGGAATCAATTCTAATTTTGAGTATTTGTTTTCATCTTTAACCTTCAGAGGATTTACATCCAGTTTACTTTGAGGTTTTCTCACAGTCTATTCAAAAGGTGACCCTCGCAGTGGCACATCAACACTCTGTTGTCCACTTTTCATGCTTTAGTGTCCCGCTCTCCTGTGTTTCTCATCATCTGCTGTAAACTGATGGGCTCTAATCCACCCTTCCTCTCACAGTTTCTCTTTCCTCACCTGTTTTCTTTTTCGGAGTATCTTGTGACACTGATCAATTGTCCTCATACAGACCTGCAGTCAATTATGTTGGTGCTTATTTGTCCGACACAAACAGGCGACAACACTGGGAAACCTGACACCATCTCAGGACTCTGGCATTAAAAGGGAAATCCCTGCTGTCACATAACCCTGCCAGCATCTCTTTTTATAGCAGCCGGCTCCTGCTGGGACTCACTCACATATTTAAAGGCCATTCTCAATTCATAACCTGCAGTTCTGGAAGGTGAGCAAGGTCACCGCAGGCTTCTGGCCCTCGCTGTGGTCAAGTCTCTTCTGGGAGAGCTTGCTCATCATCTATTGTGTTTTCATGAGCTGTGCGTCCTCCTTCTGTCACCATGGCTAAGTCAAGGCGTCTAAAAAAAGAAAAGGCGGGGGAGTCCTCGGCGGAAACATGCGGCGTACGCCCAGACAACCTGCTGGGGTGATGGCTCTGGCCTCCACTTTGACATTTCGTGGAGTGACAGCCAGTTTGTTGTGGAGCTGCCAGGCACGCACATTTCCTGCCTGGCATTTGTGCTACTCCCCCGGGCTGTCTAATTATTTGTCCACGGTATGATCACTCACCTCATTACTTATTACTTATTTCACAAACAGGGGGAAGGAGACAGCGAGGGGGAGGAGCAGGAACTAGATGAAGAGGCTCTTTCTCCTTTAGTGGGAAAATGATGTTTTCATGTGTTTACCCAGAGCGCGGCAGCCTGTGTTTGCACAGCGTGTGAATATTCATAAAGCCACTGTCGTGATCTGCCTTGTGCTGCAAATTAGATCGCAGGCTGCAGCCATGATGACTAATCCAAAAGCATTGTCCCGAAATGCCAAATTAGCAGCGGGCCACACAAGAGTTATCCTTCTACCGGCAACACGGTGTCGAGTGAAGTTGCAGCACTTTAGCATCCACGCTGCAGGCCTCATTGCACGCGTCTGATTCTGATGGTTCACATTGTGCCAGCAACAATGTTACACATGGATCAGTGTTTCTCAAGCCAGATACTTCATTTAGTACACGTTCCTATTACACACTACATACTGTGTACACTCTCAGAAAGGGGGGGGGTGCTGTAGAAGCCCATTTCTACCCCAGCATAAAAATGCATCACCCAGGGCTGATTATTACTGGACTGTCTGTGAGAGTCAGAGCATTTCTAAGGTTTTGCATATCAGGACATAATTTAAAAAAAAAAAAAATCATCTTGGTTCCTACAAGGTCTGAAAATTAGAAATGGACTTACAATCCTTCCCAAATTGATGATCATTGCTGGCATTGTGTTAACACACCCTGCAAACTGGCCAAACTTCTGCTTTTATGGAGGCGCTCACACGTAATCATCAGCAGTTCATCAAGTGCATCTGATTAGCAGACTTTTTGTTTTGCACCATTACGATAAGGCACAAAGTTCAAAACTGGCCAGAGACACAAAACTACAAGAAATAGTCTTGTAGTACCTCTGACCATAAATAATAATATAGTACACTTTTCTGCTGTTACGGTCTCACACACAAAACCTAAACGAGACAAAAACATGCGGTTTTCCTCCGAATGCCTCAAAGGAAAATCTGCAGCTGTTTGCCAGCTGGCTAAGATCTCCTCTTTTTACTGGCTGTGAACTGTTTGGTGGCCACCGTCTTTCCATTGAAACACCGAGAAGGCGTTTCATCTTTTCACTGAGCACATCCTCTGCGTACTCACAGAAATAAATAATGCAGTTGTACCTGATCACTGAACTGTACTTATATACTTAAGAAAGTGAGTATTGCAGGATACTGCGTGTCTGGAAGAAACCCGGGACTTTTCTTTGCAGACTCGTCAGACAAGTTTGAAAGCAGTGCAACGAAACAGCAGATTTCATCCAGGCCACATGTTAAACACACAGCCCAGCAGCTTAGAGATGTTATCGGTGTGTAAAGTTGTGTGTCACTGTTTGCTTTTTTTCCCCCTCTATCGTTACTTTTCCCAGATTCTGGAACAGCTGGACAAACCTGTCCAACCGGTTAAAACTCCTTCCTCCTCAAGCAGCTTCAGCCATAAATGTTGCTACAGAATTAACAGCCAGACATTTATGACCATATCATTTACATATTTACAGGTGATATTTCTCTGCTACTCCATTCATCTCTCTATCAGTAAAGCTTTTGTGGCGCTCCTTCATCAACATACTTATATAAAACTCATTTTAGTTTGTTTGTGATGGTTTCGTTTACTGCTGAATGCTGTCTCTCCCATTCACACTCTGAGGAACGTGTTCACGCAGTAGGACTAAAGTTCATCCAACTTAACCGCAATTCGAAAAGTGTGTGAAGTACAAAGTACATTCAGGATTTTGACCTACAACAAAGAGGCGCAGCATAAAATTCACGGCCTACATTTGGACAAACACTGGCAGAATTAAGATTTCCCATGTGCGCTATACCAGCACTTATGCAATCATTTATGTCCGAACAGTTCCTACATATAAGATTTCAAATCAAATGAAATGAACATTTTGATTTGATTTGATTTGTGAACAGATTTATGAACATTTTTCTAGCAGCAAACAATTATTTGCTGCTCATATACGGAGGTATAATGCATCCTTAGCAGAGAATAAAGTTGTAGTTTTCAGTGCTTTGTGCTTTGGTACAGTCTGTGTGTGTGTGTGTGTGTGTGTGTGCACACATCTGTGAGCACCTCCTCACCTTTATAAAGTGAGTCACTTCCCACACGGCAGTCCAGAACTCAGTCCAGAGAGGTCAGGTGGAGGTGAGCTATCAGATTGTTATCCACAGAAGATGATACATCCTTTGGCTAAAAAAGGCCTAATCTGGCTTTTCTAAGAAGGTGTCCTTTGGTGGTGAGGCCACACACACACACACCCCAACTTGTCATTTTTCTGCATGCAGTCCACAACCACTGTCTAGGCAGCAATACAAAACTGTACTGCACCTAAATTTAGCAGTAGTTCTAGTATTTTGTAGTGCCTAAACCTAATCAAGTACTCGTTAGTGCCTAAAAACTGAGTTGTTTGTATTGCCTAAACCAAACTGAGCACCTCTTAGTATCAATTCAGTCCAGTTTGATCGTCTCAACGTGTTTTATATTGTAGGTAAAGACCCTAAAGTAATTACAGAGAAAACTCAACAGTCAAAACGACCCCCTATGAACAAGAACTAGGCTCTGCCTCCCATTCTACTCTGAAGTAATCCAGCAGTCTGGGTGATATTATTGGGGTAATACGGTAATGAGGTCTTTAAGAGAAAGTAAAAAACAAGAATGAAAAAAATCAGCAAGTGGGGGGAAAGAAGCATTCCGTACGTGCTGGTACGAAAGGAGAAGGTGGGACAGAGGTGGGATCTGAGAAATGAGATCACACTCGAGTGCGTGTTCGAACATCATTAACAGGAACGTGAAACAAAGAAGTGCTCAGCGTCTTACGAAAAGGGATTCACACATTTCAGGGAAATTTTAGAATTTTTAATCATTTCTAATTGATTTGGGTGTTTCATCGTAGACTAGGGGCACTCATAATTTGGAAAACATGTGAAACTATTTCTGGTGTTAAAATGTCTATATTTTCCTAAGAGGAACATAGTAGCCGTTACATTGTTGGTTTTGCACGTGAGACCACAGCAAACCTTTATCAGGGCTACGTCTGACAGGCCTGAGTGGTGCTGATCAGTAGACCCGCCAAAATAACCCGGTCACAGGTCGATGCACTGTTACAGGTGTGACAGACAACAGGTTCAACGTGCATCCCTCAATAAGCAGGCAGAGGAACAAAGTTCTTCAAAAAAGTTCCACTTCCTGCAGTGGAAAAAAAACTCCTTTGGTCTGCGCGCAAACACGTCACCATTTTCTACGCACTTGATACACAAACAACACGGGAAGGTGAGCGTAAGAGGGTACGACTTTATTTTCACAAGATAAATATACAAAACAAAAGTGCTGCAGAGTCTGTGGAACCAGAGTATAAATAAACCCTCCTGTTAAATGGAGAAGAAACTGAAAACAGAGGGTGAAGCTGCTCTGTTATAGGTGGAGGTCTGGCTTCTTCCAGCCGGCCCGCATGATGTCTACACTCAAAGAAGGAAACACTAAATCAAATCAAAGCACTTGACAACTCAACACTGAGCTACGAGCGCTCAAAACAAAATAAAAAACGAGAAATTGCTTCCTGATATCGACACATTCTGATGCTGCTGTCCATTTTAAAACTGCTGCTAATCCAAATCCTCCTCCAGTTCACTTCCTGCATGACCCAAAACCAAATGCCCGGTTAGCATTAGAGTCCAGCACATCCCCGCTCCGATGTGACCTCTCTCCTGAAGCCATTCAGGGTGGAATGGCGACAGACGGGGACGATTGTGTTATTTTGAGACACAGAAGCAGACGAAAAATATCTCAATGCGACTAAAATCAAACACCCAGCCAGCAAAACCACGAAGGAGATCAGGGTACAGAGACAGATCATAAATGTAAACCTGAGCTCCCGCTAATGACGGACAGCGTAGAAGTCGGCTGGAACGGGACGAAAGCATCTTGGGCTCGAGCGGCAGGAAGGGTAACGGAAAATTCCTCTCTCGCGTTCTAAACTACAGAGCGTCCTTCAGGCACTGGCGGGAAGCACCTATGCAAGCATCTGCATCCCGAATAAGGCGTTCAAAGCAAAAATACAGGCATGAAAAAGAATCCCGAATAAAAACTAAGGAGGAAAATATGACCCTGAAACATAAGGATTGTCCTTTGTTGTTTACAGTGTTCCACAAAATAATGGAGATTGGATCAATTTAAGGAAGGAGGATTCAGCGGGTTAGTGTTTCCAAAGTCTATTTTCAACACACATTTTTGTTTCCATCTCTTCAACACAATTCTAACCCTTTCAGACCCCCACCCATCTCCCCCATAATCAATACAACTGCTTATTAAAACTCATCATTTCGTAAAAGCGGTTTGTTTTCGTATAAATCTTCCACCCAAAGGCCTGTGATTTGAGAGAAGGGATGAAAGAGAAAGGAAAAGGTGAAAGTGAAACGAGATCCAGCGGGGAATAGCTGAGGAAGATGGATCGAAACGGGAAGGTGAACCAGAGAGACGCCTTCTCAGGTGCTGTTTCTTCTGCTGTGTGTTTGTGTGTACTTATTTACAGAGCAGATTGGTGGGGGTGGGGGGGATGTAAATCAATAGGCTCATTAAATCCTCCCAGTAGG
Organism: Bujurquina vittata; assembly: GCA_015106715.1. Classification (NCBI taxonomy): domain Eukaryota; kingdom Metazoa; phylum Chordata; class Actinopteri; order Cichliformes; family Cichlidae; genus Bujurquina; species Bujurquina vittata. Next base: position 4,028 of record VUQK01003827.1, on the reverse strand, counting down.
AACAGTTTAATAGAAACACGCACAGCTCCCGTTGTCGCCATCTCTGAGCTCGTCTGCTTCCACGCAGCCCCGCCGCCTCTCCTGCAGCAGCTTTTAGTTCCTTAGAGAAGCCAACCTGGAAGAGAAAATGTGAGGAAGATTAACCCCTCTGTAAAATATGAGCAAAACCTTAAAAACATATTTCCCTGGCTGTCAGTGTTACACCATTTACAGGGGAAAAATATAGATGTACTGTGAGCAGTGCCTTTAAATTATTGCCTTTAAATGTCATGTTTGTCTGAAACTCTTAACATTTTCTCAGGATCCTTTTTCATTCACACAAACGGACAGCGAGACAGTCAGCTGCATCTGGCAGGTGACAGCATCCAGGTGTACTTTTATGATCTGCACGGTGGAGCAGACGCAGCAGTGAAGGTTCTGGGTTTGAATCGACCGCTCCACTGGCTGTGTGGAAACTGTTGTCTCTGCGCCACAGGAACTCAGTAGAGGTGAGAACGTGAGTGTGAGGGACTGGTGAGCTATCCAGGGTGGACAGATCTCACCCAGTGAAAGCTGGGAAAGGCTCCAGCTCAAACATGATGCTGGAGCCTGGCTCAGATAATGGATGGACGCAAAAACAAAACACCGTCCGCAATAACATGACAAATTCATGAGACGTTATACACCAGAAACAATAACTTGAATGATCACTCATAATTATTCTGCACGTTATGAATTTGCAGCAAGCCTTCCTAACATGAGAGCAGCGTTTCATCCTGGCAGCACGTTTTCCTGCCAGAAACCTGTCGAACACGGGACACCAGCAACACCTTCACATCTTTATTTTAACACCCACTTGACGAGCGGCTGGCTGGTTGGTGTGCGAAACCCTATTCCTGTTGTGTTCCAACTGCATTTTCTAGGAATAACGTACACACACACACACACACACACACACACACACGCGCACACACACACACACAGAGACAACAGCACGCAGACAAATCAACAGCAGCCAACAGATTATTTTAAGCAGTTTTTACTGGGCTGGGAGATCCATTTAACTCTGAAATGAATTCTTATACATCTAAAAAGGTTCGAGCATTGTTGATATGCCTGTTCTGCTCAACCATTAGTCTTAAACTAAAAGATATAGTGATATAAAGCAACAATTTTATCATATAGGATTAATCTGTAATCATAAAAGTCTCAGTTTACTGTTAATTAAAG
>VUQK01003825.1:3915-20372 GCA_015106715.1 Bujurquina vittata | reverse complement strand
TGTGAGTCTTTGAGCAGAGACAGTACCCTCCTCCTCCTCCATCTGCCCCTATAGAATTTTCGAGAGATGATTTTCTCAAAACCCAAAACGAGCCCCTTTTTCAAACTGCTCTCGTGACTTCATTTGTGAACACAGGAAAATAAAAATTACACCACTGTTTAGAGCCGGTCCTTGTGACGCTCACAGTTCAAAAATAATTTTGATAGGAGCTACGGATTTCGATTTAGAAGCATTTGTTCAACAGGTGCGCCGAGGCAAATTCAACAGGGCTCTGCCACATTGCCTGCATTTTCAGTTGGCAGAGCAAAGCGTGTAGGGGCATTCTGATTGGCTGATGATACTGCAAAGTGATTTGTGGAGCATGTAAAGCATGTCAAAGCTTTTCTTAGCATTTCAGCTCCGATCTTTCAGCTGCAAGCATTCACAGTTTTTCTAGTTTTGAAATAGTCTGCTAAAATCTTGAACTATATGTTGTGTGGAAAAGCAGCAGATTTTACATGGAAGGCCACCCACTGTGAGGCACAACAATAACACGAAGGTAAGCCTGTGTAATAGAAGACAGCTGCCTATAATTTTTACTAAAGAGCTGAGATGCTCACAAACTGCCGTTTGGTTTTATCCAAGTATGATGAGGTAATGTCTAATGAAGCACTGTTGTGACCAGTTTTCATCTTAGCCAAGTCGACTAATGTCGCAGCGACACTTGAGTGCTCAGATAAGTCTGCATAAGCCAAAGCTGCTAGCTGGATGCTAGGCAGGGGAATGGCTACAAATCAGATAATAGGATTTATGAAGGGAGATAGAACCATGAGACAATCTCCTATAAATACAGCTGTCCACTGTTTTTGTATGGTGTTGCGTTACCAGGCCTCTCCATGTTCCTTCTAGCTGATTTTGCCATGATGTCATCTCTCTGTTTCATCTGGAAATCCATCCTTGAATGTCTTCAGATGCTGTCCTGTCATTTCCTCATTGTCTTCCACTTAAAGCTGGCTAATGTTTACACAGAGACCACCGTGGACAGTGTGGAACGGCAGCTGCAATACTACACAGGGAAAAAAAATGCTTGGTTACAGTACTATATAAACAACCAGAGGAAAAGAAAAAAACCTCTCCAGGCAGGATAGAGCCCACATAATGGCCTGCAGGCGAGAAAGCAGGCAGCAGCCTCTCAGGCCTTCTCACACTGCTTGTCACCCTGAGAAATAACCTACAAGCAACTGCACAAACACTGTTTCAGCCAGAAAGCAGAGTCATGAGATGGAATGTCCAGGACAGGCAGACTTGTGAATGCAATCATCTGTCCATCTGAAATTCCTTCCACTTAAAGTCCGGCTATATGGACAATCGGGGCCATTTATTTACCAGTATTACTGTCATCTGATGCAATTAGGAGAATGTACCGGGATATTTTCAGATACAATACTCCAGACATTCCTGAAGGTGTGCTGTGTTTGGGAACACGGTAGCAGCTTTGATCGGTCATTATGCTGGAATGTGTTGGTTCAGAGCTGTGACTGCCATGTTAAATGCTACGACTCGTGGTTTAGCAGTGCCACTTGGAGGTGATCGTTTATCAAAATGTATCTTAATTCTTAACAGCAACTTCCCCATCAATATTCAACCATTCCTTCCCCCCTGTTCTCCCCAAACTAGCTGAGGCCTGTGTTTGTTAATCAGTAGTTAGCTGATGAAATGATTAGTCATTGTATTTTTCTCATGACCTTCCACAGATGATTTCTGAAAGTGCACCACATAGCTACACATGTTAAGTGCAGGGCAGAGTGAGAGTGAAAACTGGTACTACCACTGCAGGCCTGCCATGCAAATCATGTGCAAAGCAAAACACTGCCAGTTAAAGGCTGGATGCAGTTGGTGGAGAAGACGGGAGACAACATGTTTATGCAATATAATGACTAATCATGGTTAAAAGTTTTCTAACTGTATATGTGATTCACTGTCCGCAGAGTACAACAGCCCCCCAAAACACAAATGCAAGTTTAAACAGACTGTGTCCCCTCTCAAACATGTGACAGTCGCCGTGCAAACACGTGTGGTTAATTTTCACTTCTTCTCCACCAAAAAAAAAAAAAAAGTCATGGTCTGAATGTCTCGGAGCTGCTACGTAAATCACTTGGTTGGAGTTTATCTCTTCTTTGGGGCTAACTGAGGTTCCAGGGGTGGGCAGTGTTTTAATGCTGCAAGTGGGAGTGGCCCGGTTGCTTTTGTTGAACAATGTCCAGAATAAGCAGAACGAACATGAAAACAACTGACGAATCCTATGCTTTCCCAGTTCCCCTCGCATAGTTTGGTTGAGGTCATTTTACTCATCAGTTTGTGGTCAGACAGACATCTGTCGTATAAAACTGCAATCTTTTACGTGTAGCTGCTGCCTAGCAAATAATCTTTATAAAATAAAAATCAATATGAAAACACTAGTTTACAATAGTTTTTCTTGGCTTGTTGTAAAGGACAAAAAAAAAACCCTCCTTTATCCTCCCCCTCATTCGTTTCTTCCTTCAGTGCTGACATGTGTCACAATAAGTTATCTATAATAATCATGCACAGTGTGAATCACATGGCATATATCAAAAAATATTCTTTCCTGCTCTCCGGTTGATCAAGCTGCTGTTTGCTAAACCCTCCCATTTGTCCGTTGCATCTGACATCATAGACGTGTTTGTTCAAATACAGTAAAGCGCTGCTGCATTCCAGACAGATCATATCGCCAAGGTGATATCTGCTGCGTCTTCTTTCTCCCGCTTGCAGTTTCAAAAGGCTGCACGCTCTTTCCCTTGTGGACGGCGCACTGGAGAAGAGAGGACGAGAGGCGAGGGGAGTTATAAAGGCAGACGTAGCAGAGCAGCAGCCTGTGTGCTGCTGTCAGCTGCTGGGTCTGCAGTTGTTTTGCAGAGGGGCTTTGGGAAGTCCTTGCCCTCAGAGGTCAACTCCAAACACCTCCCAGTTCCTGCTTTGACAGACAACCAGTACTCCACAGACGTTTTCCTTGTTCCATCTCTGTGGGCCTTTCCCCCACATCACTGGGCTGTTTTTATGTGACACTTCTGTCAGTCAGATTCATTTTTTTATCATTAGATATGTTCACTTAAATAGATTCTTGTGGTTGACATGATGTTCAAACCTGACCATGGCCACCTCTTACAGGAAAAAACATTTTTGTCACAATATCAGAAACTTATGAACCTTTGCTTTTTAAAACGTAAACAAACCTTAAATATATTTTTATCTTACCTTTGTCTCTCACGGCCAAAAGCTTGTTTTGAACCTTTGCCATGAACTCTTTGTGTTTTTGGTGCAAAATGTAATTATTTCACCGACAGCAGATGCCAGACTTCCTTTGGATGGTACCTGCAGGAAGTGTTGTGACAAAGGTCCCATGACGGGGAAAGTAATTAAATTGGTGTGTGAGTATATAAATGCATTTCCATTTATCAAAGCTGAGCTTAAAATAGTGCCCTTCTGAAGGAAATCTGATCCTGTGCATTTTTCCCTCCTTTTGTGATTTGGACCAGTGGTGAGAAATGTTTTTGCTTACTTGCTGAACTTTAAGAAAGCACACATGGTTTCACATAATGGTGCTTAAAATAAAAATGAGTCAGACTGCAACAGCATGGATCACAAACAGCTGACCTAAACAACTCCTGTGATTATTCTGTTTTTTATATTTGACCCGACTGGTGATGGCAGCCTAAGAAACATTGTACTGATGGCATGTGTAGGTTGTGCGTGCATAAACTTTATGTTGGTTAGTTTCATGTGCACCCACGTGTGGAGTTTTTTTTTGTCTCCATTTAGAGGAATCTAGTTTCTGTACTGATTAAATCCAAATGCAATATCATTTACACAAATCTTGCTATTAGCTCGAGCTTAGACGTCATATGACTGTCATTAGATTGGCCTTCTGAAGCAAATGAGCTTTGCAGTCATGCCGCAGTCTCTAGCAGAGACATAAATCCAAGTAGAACCCAAAAATTTCAAGTGACGTTTACTTTTTAACCAAAGCATCTTTCAGTCCTCTGATTATCTGTACCACAATCTGAGATTAAGTAGTACGTGCATACTTTAGTAGGTGGGAAAATGTGTGTATTTGTAGGCAGTGATAAATATAAATGTGAATCAGCAAGCAATTAAATAGGCGGTGTATTTTTTTAGATAATGGCAACTTGTTAATGTTTCTCATAATATCAGAGTTTTTGTGAATTTCTTGAGAAATTGGCGTGTTTGAATGCAGCAACGTGAGAAAAAAGGAACAAACTGCGGTGCTGTTAATGTGGTCACACTGTAACTTTACTAAATGTGCTGAAAGAAGAGACGCTGCGTGTCTGTTTCATGGGAATCGGTTTGCTGTTCAGAGCTAGTTTGTAGGAGTTGGAAACATATAAACAAAATGACTTTTGGTTGAGGTTGTGGTACAGGTGGTTGTAGCAGTCATAATGAAAAGAGTTAGAAGCACACACGTTTCTCTGCATGGCCTTGATAAATATTCTGCTTGAGGAAACTATAATACACTGGAAAAAGCCAGTGCTCTGCACTATACAGTATATTCATTTTTCCATGCAATGATGCCCCCCCCACCCAACCCCCATGCAAGTAGCCAGAATGATGATGAACTGTGTTATAATTTTGTCTACTTGTATTAAACAATTATTATCATTTCAAAATGTTTTTGGTTTCATTCTAGAACACAAACCTTGCATATAAAATCATCATTGCTACAGTTGCGTGTTCCTTAGACATTGATGAGTCATTGCATTTCAGTTGTAGGAACTGAAATTTCCTACGATAAGAATAAACCAATGAGTAATGCAAACAGCGTGCAAATATAGACTTCAAGATATACTGTAGGGCACTGTACGCCAAACAGCGAACACTAAAACCTTACGCTTCATATTGTGTAGGTCTCCTTCATGCTGCCAAAAGAGCTTTAATCAATTGGGACACAGAACTTTTGGGAATGTCCTGTGGTGTCTGGCACCGGGACGCTGGCTGCCGGTTATGGATTGGGGGCTCCACAGTTTGGGCTTGTTCGGGTGCAGCAGCTGATGCACGATTGGATTGGGATCCCGGAGTGTGGCAGGGCACATGGTGCTGCACACCCCTGCTCTTATGTGCTGTAGTTGGACAGCTTATTGAACAATTTGTTATCTGCGTGCGGCTGAAAACATGTTTTCTGTTCACAGTTATTCAGCTTCTTGCTTTTGTGCACACAAAAGACGACAAGGAAATATATGAAAAGCTGCTCTTATTGCGACTGCCTCTACAGATAGAGATCAATGGTAGCGATAGCATTTGAATGTTGTCATTCATCATGCCAAATATTACATTTTTTTTTTATATCACTGGAAAGTTTGTTTATTCTTTTCTACCATGATTATATTTCTGGCTCAAAAAACTGATAATTCTTGGCTGAGCTGAGAATAAAGAAAATGTGAAGTCTTTAAGTATTTAGCATGAAACTTATTGTTTTTTTTAAATACAGTCATTGATAGCTGTGGCTCAAGGCGGGCCCTGATCTGCTGTTGCTGGCCCCAGAAATCTGCCAAGTGTTTATTTTAGTTTAGTCTGTTTTCATCTCTCTGTTCACTTTCCCAACCGGGCCATGCGGAGGGTCTCCTCGCTGAGCCTGGCCCTGCTGAAGCTTTCTCCATGGAAGAGCAATTCTTTCATCATCGTGCTTGTTCAGAGGGAATCATCTGTAATACTGAAGGCTTACCTTACATTATAAAGTTACCTGCCATATAAATCAAATTTAACAACTTTATTCATTTTAAAGTGTAAAATGTTCATTAAATTCACTTATTAAATGTACTAAATTATGATTAATTATGATTACTTTGCAAATCAGTTTTCTATTGCCTTAAAATAATGTTTGTGTTGTGTGTTTGTTCGGGATCAAAAGATCTTTCTCCTGAATTTAAAACCACACCAGATTATACTGAGACATCTCTGAGTAAAATGAGCACAAAAACAGGAGTTCTTACCTAAAAGAAGTAAGTTGTGAGCTACACCATAAAAGCTAAGTACATAAAAATAATAAAGAAAATCAACACAAATCTCTGAGGAGGCGTCGTGAAATTAAAGTGCTAATTTAATCAGCAGAAGAAATTATTTTCTTATTTTAAAAATGAGTAATTTTTAAAAATAAACAATTTGTTTCATCAATGATTTTTTTAAATTGTTGAAACATGAATGTTTACTCCGTCATATTATTTATGTAACACACTCCAGATTGTGTACTGAATATATGGAAACATCTGTATTATGTGCAGGTGAATGGTACAAAAGACAATAATTATTTTGCTTGCTGCTGTGCTTTAGCTACACAAACTTTCCAGTGCATTTATTTACTGGTTTTTAAGCAGCGATGCACGCGGCTGAGTGAGAGTGCAGCCTCATAGACACAAAGTGTGCTAATCTGTTGGAGCATTTCTCTCGGTCCATGTTTTTGCTCTGAGGACCATTTTCAGTTCAAAGCTGTTTGAGTCACTGCTGCGCATGTAAAACCACCTTGCAAGGAGCTGGAAAGACCAGGAGATGTTCGCAGCACATTCACAGACGTGCACGAGCTGACGCAGATGGCAGAGGCAGAGGAAGCAGCACAAAGAGTTCTGATTAAAGATAATGCTTCCCGTTAGTCAAACTGTCGGGGTGGGCTCATCTAAATAAGCCCAGCCTTTTTCTGATACGGAGTCATGGCAAGAGATTAGTCATTTTCATAATGATGCAACTGTTCAACCATCAATTGAGGCTGATTATATGTACTGAGAGCTTTTTAGAGGTTGTTTTTCAAAGCATGTGCTCCAGATTTTGCAGATCGTTGCCCCCATGAAGTGAGTGAATGAGGTAGGCACTAGGTACCAAATGTAGCATCCCTCTTGATCATCATCACACCTGCACGATGAGGCTGTCTATCATAGTAATTTGATGGCATGATATTTGGAATCATATTTCCTATAATGTTATGAAAGCTGAACTACACCAAGCTCTACTACTTCAGAGGTTCCAGTCTATATCTGCACTCTAACCTCCGAGCTTCTTTATTAACTCTCAACAATTTATGAGCATGTTTAGTTTTTATCTTCGTGTGTTATGTATCACAGCTGCTGTCCTTCCAAGGTCAGTGTTTTGACTATTGGGAAACCCGAGCACTTTGATTTAAACTGCAGCATCGCTCTGATGCATTTGCTGGATTCCTCTGCAGTTTATACTCTAATATGTTTTCATGTTTACCTTCCTGGGCACAGGGATGGGACAAAGCTGCGTCCTGCTCTCAGTACGTGTCGCTGCTGAGGATGCGTGTCCTGTTGGCACTTTTTCTTTGTAACCTGAATTCACTGCAAGTGCTCCAGAAATGTCTCTCGTAAACTTGGTCTGTTTAACATCTCACTCTGAGCCAATGCTGAACCCTGTGTAAACTCTACAACTTCCAAAGAACCATTTGTGGTTTATATAAACTCCTATAAACAGATGTCATAAAGGTAAATACAGATACATGACACTTTCTAAGCGCAGAAAAGATAAACTCATTTTTAGTGGATTGTTTGAATCCTCTGTTTCATATTAAGTGCCTTCGTGTTATGTTGTCCCCGAGATGTTCCCAATTCAAATTACAGAGTCTTTTTGTGCTGACGATTGCATTCCCTCGCTCGCTCGAGCTGCAGTCTGCATCTACAATGTGTTGTTATGTGTGACCTGCTATTGATTGGGACTAGATAATCGGGGCTCTGTCGTCACTGTCTGTCCAGCGCTGTCTCCTCTCACATGAACTGGAATCACAAGTTTTTAGGCATGTACTCACACACTCGTAATTCACACATTGCAAAGTCGTCCTCACCGCTGTTCCTTTGCTGGGTCGAGTTTCCTGGAAAGATGAAATTCTTGCCTTCTTGCACCTCATGACAGGGACAGAAAAATCAAGTCTTTCCTCTTTTGTTTCACCATTATGGGATGAATGCACTGGGCTGAATTTTTGCAGTACGGTTACTATAATTGCTAAAATGAAAAGCAGCATGGTGTTAAAATACTTAATGAGTAGTTCCTGGCTGCCTAGTGTAAGTTTATAAGTTTTCCTGGAAGCTAATAGAGACAAGTGGATCCTGTTCACCTTTAGTGTGAGCATTATCAAACGAGGACTGAGGCGTCCAGTTCGAGTTAAATCGAGTAAAGATGACATGATGTAATTCCCTTTCGCACAATGTGACCATTATAAAACCTGGTAGTAGATTAGAAAATGTACACAAAGATGCACAGGGTGATTACAGGGGTCTGCTGCAGCTCTACAGTGCCAGTGTTTGTGCAGCTGTGCAGTGTGTGTACTGCAGCAGCAGGTAAACCAGAGGAGGTGCAGCCTGCCGGCTCTTCTTTCACTCCTTTAGCAGGACCAGATGTAAACACGGCTATTCTAACCTCTAGCTTGGGTAACATATGGTTTATTGTGAATGTTTGCTCACGCACATTTAAAAACATGTTGACTGATACACATCATCCAGCCCGTTGACACAGCCTACTACTAAATACACATTGTGTATCGCACTAGTGTTGTAAAAGGCACGCCTTAGATGATTGCTTAGGCCACGGCCATCTCCAGGTTCATTAGACTGTGTAAGCGGGATCGCCGAGTTATATTTATTCCCATATATTAGATTGGACTTTTTTTTACTATGTTATACAGTAAACAAACAAGCCCAAGTACAGTTGCTCTGGCTATTTTTGATGACACTGTATATTTATTATGCTAAATGTGATATAAAACATATACCAGAGAATTGCATCTCTTTTATTTCTGTGAACTAAGAGCTTATTATTGCCAAGAACAGAAAAAAGAAACATTCCTATTTTTAGAGAATTGTTTTGCAAGGTTTTGTTATTGAATGTTTTCCTTCCTATTCATCTGCAGTAGAAACACACTTTAGCCTTTGTATGCCTCTGTTGTCTCACGGTATCTGTCGCTGGCTCACATCAGCGCAGGACCGAAGACATTGCAGCTGAAACAAGCTAATATCAAGCTTTTTATGGGAGGACTGAATAAGCTTGAAGGGACTGAAGGCTGCATGTTTATAGATTCGGATGGCTGCCCTTCGAGAGCTCGTGGAAGTCGGTCTAGTGTTGAGACCTCTTTTAAACTGTTTATGGCTGAGACCCTTACAACCCAAACATCAGCAGCTCCTTAGGATACTTAGGAGCTTTTCCTAACCTGTGCTTTCGTTAACGGTAACATTGTTGTGCTTTCTGTTTAGATTTGATCTTTATTAGACTTGGCAGAAATTTTAATAAAATACTAGTAATACATGGGAGATGCTCCATATATTTTGCGGTAAACAGTTCAGATAATCGTGCTGGTGTTTGGTGTGATCAGCGGCCTGGCTTCGAGCTCTCTCATTGGTCTCGTGAACTGTCCGGTCTAGTTGTTAACAAGGGCATTGTTTCTCTCCTGAGCCCTTTTTTTCCTGAATACTGATGCATCTGAAACTCATTTCTCATCCAGTGTGGAGACATGGGAGAGTACAGACTGCTTTTACAGCCTCAGCTCTTGCTTCCCACTGCTTACACAGTGATTGATGTGCTTAGACATGCTCTGTAGTACAGGCAGTGGGTGGGTTTGCTCATTTTGCTGTGTCTTACTCCCTTATGATTCAGTTCACTGGAGAAGAGGCTGCACTGCCAGCTGAGTTATTAAAGTAATGTTGCATTTCATGAGAAGCTCAGCGTGACGTGTAACAGGGTAGTATTTAGTCTTCCTCTTTATCTGACTCAAGCTGTGATTTGTTCTTAGGCAACAGCTGCATTTCCCAATAATGTAATAATGTTCTTTTTAGTATAAAGTTTTACTTTTTTTTCCCTCTGGTTGAGAGCTGTCCTCAGTTAATGCGCTAGTTGCAGCTGAAAGATACCAGGAATAACCCAGCTGGGTTGCTCTGACCTTTTGAAACTGGGCAGTTGTCCAGGTCTCAGTAATGTGACGCTCTCTCCTTCCAGAAAAGGCAAAAATGTTTAAATGGGGTTTGCAAGAGTTGTAGTGAATGCAGCTGATTTTGTTTGTTTGTTTGTTTGTTACATGTGCTTTGCTTGCGTTCTTGTGCAGCAGTGTGAAGACTCCACTGTATTTCTCACACCAAGAGTTTAGGTGGAAATTTGTGGCGTGTCACTGCAGATTGTTTTTTGAGTAAACATGCTATGCAACCTTTCATTGCAAGGAATTAACTGATACATATTTCACAACTACACAACTCACCGAGATGGTGCTGATTGAACTATTACTTTGTTCAGTGTTTTTTTTTTTCTGCTTCCTGAGACTGAGGTTAGTGGTCTGATCTACACAGCGGCTCAGCTTTACTATCAATGCTATTAACATCATACTGGCTACAGCTTTTATAAATTTATCGGTCTGAAAGAAAATAAAAAGAAAGTATTGCAACCGAGTGCCTCAGGAGTACTTCAGCTAAACACCGAATATAAGATAATGATCTGCACTTCCTGGAAAAAAGATGTGTTCAACAGAACTGGTAACATATCAAAATAACCCTTGGTATGATGGCGCTTGTCTCAGAAAAAAAGGTAATTATACTGTGTTAGTTATTATATGACTTTCTGCGAACAGCTGATAGCAATTAATTGTTACATAAAACAGCAATTCCAGGAGATGCATATCGGTGTTAAGACTATGCTCTCGGGATGTTATGATACCAAAACTTTAGTAGGCGGTACCAGTACCTGTGTAATTACACAATTCTTGTTGCCCAATTTGATACCAAACAAAACGATTAATATTATCAGATGTGCTTAAAATAAAACTCCTTTATTAAAAAGTTGACTCTGTCACGGTGGTGGAAAACCACTTACTTAAAATATTAATGTTATTTTGTTGCCGGGACACAGAATGAAATGTTGGCTTACTAATGTTACTATGAGTTATAATATTAGTTACAATACATCGGCTTAAGCATTTATATAACGTTGGCCATTGCAAACATTTTTGGCTATGGAACATATGTGGTTTCACAGTGGCAGTGTATTTCCGGACAAAATAAGGAGGACGAGAAGCACTGAGAGTGCAGAGACGGCAGCTCGCTCTCTGGGCAGTATTTACAGTATTTACATACTTTTGTTTTGCAGTAAAAACAAGTGCAAGGTTCAGGCTCTTGTTATTTGCACTGTTGAAACCCATTACGATAAACACTGCTCAAAAAAATCAAAGGAACACTTTAATCACAGTTTAGCATCAAGTCAGTGAAACCTCTGGGATATTGATGTGGTCAGGTAAGTAGCAGAGGGGTGTTCATCAGTTTCAGCTGCTTTGGTGTTTGTGAAATTACCAACAGGTGCACTAGAGGGGCAACAACACTCACTCTGGCTAGGGTCAGTGTCACTGCTGGTAGCATGAGGTCATGCCTGGACCCTACAGAGGCTGCACAGGTAGTCCAGCTCCTCCAGGATGGCACATCAATACGTGTCCTTGCCAGAAGGGTTGCTGTGTCTCCCAGCACCATCTCAGAGCATGGAGGAGATTCCAGGAGACAGTTCCTCTCGGAGAGCTGGACAGATGGATACTAGAATTGGCAGGTCCACCACTTGTACCCTGCGCCTCACAGATGAGTGCAGGTTCAACGTGAGAACATGTGACAGACATGAAAAGGTCTGGAGAAGCCGTGGAGAATGTCATGCATGACCATCGTTCAGCATGACCAGTTTGCTGGTGGGCCAGTGATGGGTTGGGAAGGCATATCCATGAAGGGACGCACAGACCTCTACAGGCTAGGCAACGGGACCCTCACTGCTATCAGGTATCAGGATGAAATCCTTGGTCCCACAGTCAGACCCTGGACTGATGCAGTGGGTCCTGGGTTCCTCCTGGTGCATGACAATGGACTAACCTGCTGCATCACTTTTTTCACTTTGGTTTTCGGGGTCTCCTTGACCTCCTCCTCCGCTGTAGGTTGATCATTTTCATTTCCGCCTAACAATGTCTATAAATGTAACAGTTAACACCTATGTATAGAAGCCAGGGTTATTGTACTGAGAGAAAAAAGATCTAAATAAATTTGACTTCTGTGTGTAGTTTAGCCCTCTGTACCCCATAGCTCTGTGTAGCACTATTATCCATTTGATCTTGATTACTCTGTTGACCTTGAAGGGGAGGTTAGAGGTCAAATGTGACATGATATAGAAACCTTTACACACTATTTTCTATATGTTGACAACACACACCACATTTGGAAGAATCATAGTTTCTAAGTTATAAGACTCTTTGTCAGTTTTTGACCAATAAATCATGAAGTTGAAGTCCTTGGTGCATTTAAGACACATTTTAATGTATTGTTAACATGACCTCGCTCTTCTCCCTTACAAAGTTTTATCAGAGTTAATTCAGAACTTTTCAAGCTGTCGTGTTTGCAGACAGAATGACATGCACACAAATGCTGCCTAAAACAACCTCCTTGGCAGAGGTAATAATACTTCATTCACTTTGAATTCTTAGAGCAGATCTGGACGCCAGTGTTTCTGGTGCTTTGCTAAACTGGATGTTTTTCCTCTGTTGGTCTGAAAAGCTCAGTAGCACCAGTTGCACGTTGCCTTTTGGAAATCAGTTATCATCTGTTGCCTCAAACACAGAGTACTCCCATAGCTGACTCTGCCTTGCTTTCAGTGAGTTGGAGTGGAGCGATCAAAACAGCTGCACTATTTTCCATCTTCTACATGTACTCTTTGCCGTGCTTTGTGTATTTTTTTTTCTCTTTGTGTGCACGCTTCTTCTTCAGCACCTGATCTTTTGGGCTAAAGGCACTAAAGAGCGTCAAGAGCAGGCAGCCAGGTTTAGTGCCTCTTAGAGAGGTTGAGAAGCATAATCATGATGTTGTTTTCTCAGGTCTCTCCAATCAGCCCACGATTGATTATCTCAGTAGTCTTAAATTCTCAACTTTTTAAGCCTTTGAGGGCATTTCACTGGGTCAGACATGTGAGCTGGCATGCAGTGAGTCTTTCCTAACTTTTACTTTTCAGTGGCAACCACCTTTTCATAAAACTAGCATGTCTAATCTTTTTATGATGTCTGTTAGCCCTACTATCCATACCTGTATTCTTTCGTCTCTCTATATTTCTCCAGTCGGCAATATGTTCAACTACCTCATGCATTCCTTATTTTTATTTGCCATCCACAGTGTAGGAGGGATCTTCCATCTGGGAGATGAAAATCTTGGCATTGAGGCTTGTTTTTCTTAGGCAAGTTAAAGGTATCATAGCATGTGTCCACTGTGTCCAAATGAGCTGCAACAGTGTGACATATGCGAAGCAGCAGCGCTGAAATGAATGCAGCTCTTTCCAACACCATTAATTTGACGTCTGCATCACAGAAGTAATGGTCTCTTTAAATAAAAAATTTATCATACTTATTTTCCGTTAGGAATCACTCTGAAAGGCACTGGAGACATCGGTACAATCCATTTTTCTGCCCTGTGTGTGTGTGTGTGTGTGTGTTTGGGGGAGGTGTTAGCCTTGCGGCAGTGTCTGTGTTGATGGAGAGAGAGGGGGCCTGCAGGATCCTGTGTGTCAGCAGCCTGCATGTGAGACGTGGCCTAGCGGAAGTGCATCATTGGCACATGTCCAAAAGTCCCCCCCTGCTCTCCCCAACCCTCCTTTACTCCCCCTTCCCGGCCTATCTTCCTCTTTTGTTTCTGAACACAGAGTCCCTTTAGACGGCCACTGGAAAACTACATTGAACTGTTGTGTTGAAGGCCATCGTTCTTCCTTTACTCTTTTCCATTTGACAACAATGTTAATGGTGTGAAACGTGTGACATTGTAGTTCTCTTGCCATTATAGCTGCTTGCATCATCAGAGATTTAACTGCTGCTTTTCACGTGGTTACGATGAAGGCTGCTTTATTTCAACACAGACAAAAATTTGATGGCACGATCATTTGCAGAAGTGGCTTAATTTTGATTGGACCGAAGGAGTGTCACTCACCAGTTTTTGAAGCGGTAGGAGGCTGTAGCCTTTAAATGAAGCTGTTATGGCGAAGCGCTGCTTGCCTTAGCTTAAGGAGGGATATCGGCACAGGAAATACGTTGGGAGAGAGCAAACACCTGCTGCCCCCTCACCCCGCACTCTCTAACACACATACAAACCACATGCAACCACATGTGTGCTCAAATAGGCAGACTTTTTTCTTTTTGAGCAACAGTTTATACCATAAGTGAAGTCCAATTTTATATTGTGTGTGTGTGTTTATATAGCAAAAAAATCACACTTAGCCCGTATAATTGAAAAATAGTTGTCACACGGAGTGCTGTATAGTTGTATTTAAAATGCAGACTGATTAAATTGCATACATTTGTTTTAGCATAATACTTACACGAAGTGACTGGATTGGTGTTTTTGTTTTGTTCTGGACTCATCTTACATTTTCAATCTCATTTCCAGGCATGGAAGAAACGCTGGTTTATACTTCGCAGTGGTCGCATGAGTGGTGACCCTGATGTTCTGGAGTACTACAAGAACGATCACTCTAAGAAGCCCATTCGAGTGATCGACCTGCAGTGCTGTGAACAGGTCGATGCGGGCCTGACCTTTAAGAGGAAGGAGTTCCAGGACAGCTATGTGTTTGACATCAAGACTGTAGACCGCACTTTCTACCTTGTAGCTGAAACTGAGGAAGACATGAACAAGTGGGTCCGCTCCATCTGCCACCTGTGTGGTTTCAACCAGTCGGACGACGGCCACGGTAGGGAACACAGAAACAGGTGCTCCTCCATCAGCCTCTGCTTCTGTTCATCTTTCTCTATCTTTAATTCAGTTAAAGAAATCTCCTTCTCTGTATTGCTGTGTGTCCTCTTTTGTGTTAGCCCTGACATTAATCTGCTTATTACTACTAAAATACAGTTATAGCTGGTGCAGTAGATAATTGATGTAGCACTGACATATATATAAATGAAAGTCAATTAAGGAGATTTTCTTCTTTTCTCTGTTCCGGAGAAAATACGATTGAAAATACCACCTTATGCTTTTAATAAATAAACAATATAATAATCTAACAGTATGTACAGTATAATATTTTATAATTTATTGTTTTAGAAAACAAAATGCAGTAACCTGCCCTATATGAATACCTCCTGTATTTTTGCACGTTATTTGAACAAATTGCCATCTTATTTTTTTTTTAAAAACTCAACAGAGCTGTAACTGCATAATTGGAATGTTATAAACATTTCTATCAAATAAATCAACTGATATTTTTAACCTAATTTTTTTTAAGAAATCCTCATATCTGTTTTTTTTAATTCAACATGATGATTTTTAAAGTTTGTTTTTTTTATAGAAATTTTACCAGCACTTAAGAGCCGTTGTGCTACCCCAGGGTATAGCATCAATGCATCATTTTTGTAAACATGGAAAATTGGGGAAAAAATCTGTATAGTGTATAAATCTTTATAATTTGTGGAAAAAATAGTTATTTTATTCTGATTCTCGCCCATCCAGATTACATTCTTGCTGTTGTTTACCCGCCATGTGGCAGCTGGTGGACGTTAATCTTTGTGCACATGGCTGATCATCTGTAACATGCAATATGACCAGGTGTGGAATAAAAAACAGCTGTGAAGAGTGTAATAATCCTCATCATGAGGAGATCCCCTTGGCCCACGTTCAGTAATCATCAAGGTCCTGTGATTAATTTGAAATTGTATCAACTACAGCCAGCAGGGTGAGGCTTAGGGAATGGGGTGGGGGGGAGAAAGCACTTATGTCATCACAACTGTGTTACTAAGTACAGTCCCTTTAGTGTAAACATCACTTCAGCCTTTTCTCAGAAAAGTAAATGTTTCACTCTATTTACAGAAATTTGATCAGAAACTGTGAATATCAGATTCCATTTTTGAACTATTAGATGGCAACAGTTAAAAAAAATAATGTAACACCCTTATTTGTGTAAGGCAGTTCTCAGAAAAGCCACTTGAAGGAATCTTGATTCCTCGTATCGTTTGTGCTAGAGGGTTTTAATCTTCAAACAAACTGACTGATTTTAATTAGCATTTCAAACTAGAACTAATAAATACTTCAAGTGTTTTAAAGCTGCAGATGGGCAGGAACATTATTGTGGGAGAAATCTTACTTTAAAATTCTTGTGCTGCCACGGTTTATGCCCTTTCTGTCAGCACTGCTGTCATGTTGAAAAAAATTGGACACAGCTACCGTGATGTCACCCTTTTTGTTTGTGAGCTGCAGTTTTGAAGCTTTGCGTTTGCGTCGTGGCCATTGCTGTTGTGAGTCCTGGTCGCCTGTTTCTGAAGGGACCATGTTTGTGTGAGCCAACACCAGTTATTTTGGTTAGTGATGTGAATTCAGTTTAGTGTTACATGGGCTGGTAGTTTTGGCAACAACAAGCAAAAAAAAAAAAAAAAAAAAAAAAACACATAAAAAATATTTTTAGACAAAAAAAAATACAAA
>VUQK01003818.1:3001-14501 GCA_015106715.1 Bujurquina vittata | reverse complement strand
TGGGTGGTTGTGTATTTTTTTAAGACAGACAATGCAGAAGAGAGAGTGACGAGATGTACAGTAGTGTAGGTTCAGTTAAAGAAGAAGTTGTCAGGCTTCAAGCCTTGAGGTGGGGCTAGGGAATAAATTGTCAGCCCCCCCCCCCTTCTGCTTTTCAGCCCACCCCCCACAACTCTCCCCTTTACTCCTCCGACCCTCCCTCCCTCCCTCCCTCCTTCATTAAGTATTGATGTGGGTAGCCATACTTGCCATCTCAGCCTATTAATAATGCATGGCAGGTGCTGTTGATGTGGTCTCTCACACTGAGATTGAGAGAGGCAGGAATGGCAACACTGTGCTGCAGAGTAGCTACAGCACAACCTCCGTCACACGGCTGTGCAGCTGGGGGGGTGGAGGGGGGGGGGGTAGTCTGCATCTGCCCTGGTGAGTTTATGGCAAGCTGTGACAGCAGCTCCTAGAGATGGATATACAAGGTAGCATCTTACTCAATATCCCGGAGCTGTTTTTACATAGAAAAGTGCCTTTGTCATAAACAACTGATGGATGAGGGTGGGATAGTGTATGAGCCTTGTCTGCCACTGCTCTTTTATTTGTTTTATTTGTGTTGTGTGTTTTATTGAAGAAGCTCACACTGTTCATTCAATGACTCGCAGGTGCTGCCGCAACAGCTCATGTGATTCTCTCGTTGTTTGTTTCTCTTGCACGTGCAGGTTCTTCCTCAAGTTCTTCCTGAAGTGTAACCAGAACTGCCTGAAGAATGCAGGGAACCCTCGAGACATGAGGCGTTTTCAGGTGACACATGACTGTCTGAATGCCCACACAACTGTAGCTCAGTGTTTACAGCAGACAACAGGAACACTCCTGTCTTTCTTCATTTCTTTTTTTAAGGCAACAGACACAACCACAGCATAATCTCCCTCCTTTTACATATTAAGAGAAAGAATTCAAAATATTTATTTCGGGTGAAATGTCCACAACCCACAGAGCATAAATGTTCCAACATTACAAAAGAATTAGTAAAAAAAATGTCCCGAGGAGAGCGAGAGGAATATTGCAACAAAAAACGTTAAATTCTAAAACCACATACATAAACACCACAAAGCTGCAAAATGCCTCATGAGACATTAAGTAGACGTGAACCCATTAGGAATTCTAAACCAGAGTTTGTATTTGAAAGCTCTTCAAAGCATCTTTCTGCTCTTTGTTTTGAAATCTTTACAGTTTTGGATGACTCTTAACTGCTCTCATAGCATTGTTTTTAGTGGCAGCCAGCAGCTGGTTTCAGGAAAAAGCTCTGAAAATCCACCGTACACATGCTTCCTGTTCCTTCTGGAAGAGAGGCTCGTCACTGGCTGCCATCTTGGCAACAAGCTCGGTGGTTATTTTGAAGCCCCTGTCTAAATCAGGCGTGGCCAACTCAAGGCCTCGAGAGCCGGTGTCCTGCAGGTTTTAGATGTGTCTCGGCTTCAACACACCTGAGTGAAATATAGAAGTCATTAGCAGGACTCTGGAGAACCTGACTGCATACTGAGGAGGTAATTCAGCCATTTGATTCAGGTGTGTTGGATCAGGGACACATCTAAAACCTGCAGGACACCGGCTCTTGAGGCCTGGAGTTGGCCACCCCTGGTCTAAATGAATGAGGAAAGAGCTATAAATTACATTTGAATGGTCACCAGGACATAAATAACTTGCAAGTCTAGAATCCCCACTTAAATCTGAAAGTTTACTCTGTTTACAGAGTTTCAATTTGACTATGCGTGAGCATTGTTCCACTATATCGTGAGTTTTTTTGATAGCTCCATCCTGAGCACCAACAATCACAGTTATCCAAGAGCACTTTTATAAATTTCATGCTAATGTATGTTATGATAAGCCAAATGCAATTACCTACATCTGTACTATGATATTAAGAAGCTGAACCTTTAGCAAACCTCAGCTTTGCAAATGCATCAATGCAGCGAAACAGCTGGCAAGGGTGTGGTTGCTGATTGGCTCTTTGGGGCAGAGACAGGGCAACCATCACCTCTGCCTTTAAGGAAGTCTCCTATAAATTACTATTCAGGATCCAGGGTGTAATGTCTCTGGTACAGAGATCAGCTGGTAAAGATAGAGAGGCATTTAGCGGCTAAAGAGCCTGACAGTTCTCCCAGAAGTTGGTGGAAACCAAAACATAGCTAAAAGGAGAGTGATCCATGGCTATTGCATTTCTTGCATTTACAGCTATTTTCCTAAGTGGCAAAATAATTAGTAATTCCAGGTTTAAACTAAACATAAGTGACAAATATGGCGAAGCAGGTCAAAATTATGTTAACACCCCCCCCCCATGCAAAAGTCCGAAAAAAATGAAGTAAAACTTAGTGTAAAACATACTGTTCATAAAAGAAAACAAGTGATAAAATACCTGTATTGATGCACAGCCATTTTTAGTAATCATTCATATAAAATAAATAAAACTAGTTTTATGAAGTGTAAATAGGAATTGTGACCAAAGAAGTGTAAACATGTTAACTTCATAGTAAAAGTCCGCTCTTAATCCATGTTGTTCTAGCAAAAACTCATAATGCTTGTTCAACATTATCACAAAATACAGTTACTGAAGATTTGTAAGCATCTACATCGGTGTGCCGATTATTGTTTCTGATCGTTTGTTCCTTAGATTCTCTTGGTTTTCCCTTTTCTCAGGTGGTTGTGTCGACTACAGTAAGCGTGGAGGGTCACGTCCTGGCCGTCTCTGACAACATGTTTGTGCACAATAACTCAAAACATGGGCGCCGAGCTCGCAGGCTGGACCCCTCAGAAGGAACACCGTCCTACCTGGAACACGGTATTAAAAGCAAGAACAGAAACACCTAGGCCCGCTCTCCTATCTTTCTTTGTCTTCTTTACTTTATTCCTTTCTCTATGACTCCTCTCCCTCCCTCTCTCAACCCCTTCCCCCCTGTCTGGCTCCACATTCAACCCTTCCTCTGTCTCCTACTCCACTCCCCTCCAACCTGCTTTCCTTCTTATCTCTCTCCTGTTTCCTCCTGGATTCTCACTTTCCTCTCTTGTAGGGTTTCTAACTCGAGCTATGAGAGGAGTGAGTGGTAGCTAGTGAGTCTCTTGTCTCTCCCTTGTGGCTTGCTCCCCTCAGGTCTCTGCCTCTGGGCCTTCTACTCTGCCTCGCATAAGCACTATGTGTCTTATGAGGTCTGTTCTGCTTAAAGCCAACACTGGCTTTATTTCCTCGGAGACCTGCTTTTATCCTCCAGCCCTCCATCACTCCCCATCCCTCAGGTTTTCAAACACACCCATACACATACTGAAAAGCCCCCTTGCACACACATACACACCCCCGCATGCACAGTCAAACCCAAACCTTTAATACTTCATAATGACATGTGCACATGATTTAGGAGCCTGCACTGATTCCCAAGTCCCTAATCCAGTTATTTTCTCATTTCGATTTCCCAGACATTGAATAAGAGAAACATATTTTTTTTTCTTTGAGGAAAGTCAACCTCAGGGATGATAATGACAAAAAAATAAGAGGGGATTTACATGATGGCCTATAGTAGATTGCATTAAGATTGAATGTTATGGTTAAGTCTTTCTAATGACTATTCTCCAGAGGGAAGGTGGACCACTCGTCCCTGCGACTGGTCTCACAGGTGATTAGAAAAGTTCATAAAGATGAGACATATTGGAGACGTCAGAGAGACTTGGATCTTACACATAAAGGAGAGTACACACAGTTCACTAACAGATGTTCCCTGTGTCGGAGAGATTTGTTTGGGAATTTCTTCCCCTCTGATTTTCTCTTTTCCTGGTGATGGGAGTTAAAAGGGAGGAACAAGAGGAATAAAAGAGCAGAACAGAGGGTTACAGGGAGAAATGCAAATGTGATGAAAGAAAGGGGTAAAAGTGCCTAACAGTATAAAGAAAAGATAAATTGATTAAAAAAAAAGAAGAGGACAACACCCCCCCCCCTTCCTTTTCTCTTTCTAGTGTGGGTTCAGTTTGTGTGCAGGATACGCAACTTTGGGGCCCATTTCAGGCGGTAATAGATGAGCAGTGCATAGAGTTGAACAGATGGCACCGAGGAACACCCCAAAGTATAATCCTATCACATGGATTCACGTTCCACCATCTGGTTAATCCACACACACACAGACATAAACACACACATGCACATCGAGCGCACATAATATCAGCGGCTGTGAAAAGGAGGCATCTTAGGCCATGATTACGGCCACAGATTGCTGCTTGGTGAACGCTGATCTCTGCAGGCGTATCGGGGGGCTAAATATCATTCCAGCTTGTTGGGGAGGATCAACAGAACAGGGAGTCAGGCAAAGAGCAAAGGCTAGGCTGCAGGGAAAAAAGTCAGCCTAGTCTAAAGTGGATTATGCCGCTTTACAGAATTACAGCATGTCTGACAAGCTGCATATCTGTTAAGGAGAGGAGATTTAGCTTGTATAAACATGTATTTTCCCAATGCTGTTCTTTTCTTCAATCACATCCAGTAATCTCCGAGTCCATAACACAAACAGATAAGGTCAAAAAGCATGTTGAATGGCAGTTATTGAAGATCAGTTTATTGTTGTGATTCCGTGTACTTTGCCTGATAAGATGCAAAGAATATCCTTTAAGAGAAAACACTGGGAGCTTATAAAATGCAATACAAATATAACAACCAGAAGGTGGAAGGAGCCCATGTGGTCATGCGGTCAGACTCTGAGATACAGCCTACTTACGCAGATATATGAAACAGACAGCTGAGCAAGAGCTAAGTGTTTGGTTAATGAAGGCAGTGTATTCAGAGGGCAGAGCTACTGTTGGCTCTGCTCTGTTCCCCGGTCGCGTGGCCTTTGATCAGACACTGAGCACACCTGACATTTACACGCCCGCACGCTTTGCCACGTGTCATAAAACAAGTGCACCGCTGCTGCCCTCACACACAGGGCAGGGGTGATATTTAATAACGGGGTGAATATAATCACTCTGATTAGTATTCCTCGCTTGCCCCCCGACCCCTGGGAGAGAGGCAATAGGTGATATATGTGTATGTGTGTGTGTGTTAAAGAGAGGGGGAGATGGAAAGTGTAGGGAGACTGTACCTGCTGCCAATAGCAAAGAGCGTTTAGGCTGTCGTTAGGTTAGTTAGCATCTTATATATTATCTTTTTTTTTCAGCAACCCCCAGCATCAAAGCCATCAGCCCCAGTGAAGGCTGGACCACAGGGGGCGCAACAGTCATCATCATCGGGGACAACTTCTTTGACGGCCTACAGGTCATCTTTGGAACCATGCTAGTCTGGAGTGAGGTTAGTCACAGATTAGTAATGTTTGTGTTTGGTGTTTTCTTTGGCTTGGGAGGCAAAACAAGAGTCTGCTTTTGACCACTTACAAGGTATTGACGTGGCGTGGGCAAAAATTTTTTAAACCTTTAATTTTGGAACCACTGTTTTCACATTATGTTCACTACATTATGTAGTTACTGTTGGTCAAACATGGCAAAAATACCTTTTTTATTTACCAGCATAAACAAACCCTGAAAATCCCACCACAGTATTAGTCGTTTGATGATTTTGTAATTCTTTTCTAGACTAAGAATATAATCAGATGCAACCTTGTTACTCACAAACTGCATGAATTATGAATAAAATAATGTGAATGCAACAATCTACAAATAACGTTATTTAGCTGAATTGTACCAAAACTATAGCAAATGTAAAGTTGTCGCCAGCAACACATTTCCAAAACAAAATGGAGGGGGGGGGGGCAAAAATAATATGGAAAAGCTGGGTAATGATAAATAACTAAATAATCACCTACAGGAACAGTTGTAGTGTGTGATTATTTTGTCAGATAAAACAAAAATCCTTAAAAACGATTTCCTTTATTTTAACAGAACAAAGCATATGTCGTTCTTGAGTCGTGTTCAGCAGTGCTGCTTGTCTGAGCACCTGTATCAAGCAAGAATAGGACAACATTTGGCTTTCACAACTACTCGGTTCCCAAACACTTACATCGTGCTGTTAAAAGAAAAGGTGATGCAACACATTGGTAAACATGTCCCTGGCCCAACTTTCCTCAAATGTGTTGCTGGCGCCAAAGCCTGAAATGGGCATATATTTTTCAGCAAAGCAAAACAAATCCTTTCAGTTTCAACGAACCATAGGACACATTAATGCTCTTTCTAGATAAATATAGGGCTTAAATGAATGGAAAAACATTTCAGTCTATTTTTATTTACATTTTACACAGTCCCAGCATTCATGGGAATGGGTTCTAACTGATATAGTAATAATAATTAATAAATAATTAATACTCGTTTGCAGTACTATAAATGCATATTAGAAACACTTAATAAAAAGAATAGAAGGCTACTGTTTTTATTGTTTCTTTGCAGGCTCTTATTTCTGTCATACTGCTACTCACCTCTCTTCCTGTCTTTTAATACAGTAATATCTTCCAACTTGAAATATGTTCACATCGTACAGTATGAATCCCTGTGTAAGGAGCATCTGCTACATGACTAAAATGTAAATGGAGTCTATGTGTGAAACTGAAGGTCAGTGAGCAGCGCAGCTAAACAGCTTTCGCTTTAGTAAAGGAATAATTCTATAAAAAGCTCCTATATTATCTCGCTGAGAGGTGAGTGGGGCCAAACAATGCTAGAATGAAAGCCTACCTAAGTGAGCAATGAAAAGGACAGTTCGAACAACACACACGCACAGGCATGCGCGCGCACACGCACACAAACACACAGTGTGCTGGCAGCAGCAGTGATAGCTTTTGAGCGCTGCTAGTTTTGAGTGCTAGTTCACTACAGTGTGCAGGAAACGAGCACTCAGAGAGGTCTCATCTGTGTTTTGTCTTGTTACCGTTTTCCTTCAAAGACCCTTCAGCGTGAACACACATACGTGGAGAGTGGGCTCATCAACCGCACTAAGTGAGCCTGTTTAAGACACAATTGTGCTTTAATGTGACTAACGGCGGCTTCAGCTGACAGACACAGAGACAGGGGCAGCGGAGACAGGCGCATTATACATTTACTTACAATGTTCAATAGGCGTACGCAGACGAAAGTGTGTTTTATTCATAAACAGATAACTGCTTTTGAATCCCTCTTACAGAGCCCATGTCAGCACCGATAACCATCCTAAGCCTCACAGTGGCATTGCCTTAGGCTACAAGGCCACCTGAGGGCTTTTGCATTAACGCATCATTTTCAGGCTTATTATACAAAGAAAGAAAGTCAGAGCTGCAGAGGAAATGTCCGAGATGAGCCAAGAATAGTCCCCTGTGCACATGTTTCGATATAAAGTATTATCACATTAATCTGCCCTCCCTTTCTCTCTTTTTTTTTTTTTTTATTCTGTAGCTGATCACCCCCCATGCCATCCGTGTGCAGACTCCACCCAGACACATCCCCGGGGTGGTGGAGGTCACACTCTCCTACAAATCCAAACAGTTCTGCAAAGGCACACCTGGACGCTTCATCTACACAGGTAGCTTCACACTAACATTTACTAATGACACTAATTTACAGCCGCAGTCTACCAATCTGCTGGCTTCTCTGGTGCAACATTCTTCCAGTTTCTCTCAATTCTATGAGCAACTTGTTAAGAATCACTTTAAAGCTATAATCGCATAAAAAATTTCACACGCTGACTTAAAATTTTATTAAATTTATGCTATAGCTGCTTAAGTTTTTGTTAGGTATATAAGCTGTCATTTCTCCAGATGGTTACTTGTGAAAAATGTGCATGCTAAGCAACTTAAAATTCAATAACGCAACTCAATAATTCAGTGGAAAAAGCCTGCTGATCAGAGGAGGAAAAGCATTTGCCCTCTTTTGCGAAGCAGGTGAAGGTCAGGGGGAGGTTTAACCTTTTGATTGGTGGGATTATTGAGAATTGACCCTGTCGAAGGCATGATTCAGAAAGGAAGAGGTCTGAGTGGAGTGTGTGATATTTGATGGCCAGTGAAGGGGCATGAATAGCTTGAATGTTACATCAGAATGAAAAGCCGCAGTGAAAAGAGCGGCAGAGAGAGTGAATGTGAAGCGGTGATTAACCAATGCAAGGCCACAGGTCCTCTGGGAGATTGTGAATCACATAAATCTGTCTGTAATCTCAACCACTGATAGACTTAGGCTGTAAGCCCCGGCTGGAATTACCAACATTTGACAAAATCACAATTGAGAGAGCGTGTGTGCGTCACATTACTAGCATGCGTTCCTTGCATCTTGTGTATGTCCCAACCCCTAAACAGAATCCATGTCCATGCGTCACAGTTATGACTGTTTGTGTACGTGTGGGGAAAACTGCAATAGGATGCCTGTGTTTGTTTGCACGTAAGTGTGAACATAATCCAAGTGCACACATGCACGTTGACAAGTAACTGCATTACTAAGACACAGGGCAGATGGGTGGGCAGCCTTTGCCATGCCAGAGCTGTCCAACAGCCCACAGTCTGCCAAACCCATAGAGCTGTGTGTGTATAAGTGTGTGTAGGTGTGCATATGTGCGTACGCAGCCTTTTAATGTGCCAGACATGTGGGAACCGCATGCATAAACGCCCTATCGCTTCCCAGCCCTCTAATCTTTCACCTTGTCACATTCACTTATTCAAAACTTGCTTCTTTGAATGAATTCATCCTTCTCTCACTTTCTCTCTCTGTGCTTGGCTTCTGCGGAGGCACATAGAAGAATCTCAACAGGTGAGGGGTAGCAAGAGGTCATCCGCTGGGGGCCGAACACATACACTGCAATGCCGCTTGCCAAGAGCTGGCATCTTCACAGAGACAGAGTCAACTCTGTCGAGGCGCAGACCCCAGTTCTACTGTTCACACACTTCACTTCAGCCACCCTCATGGGTATTTGTACCTCTTACATACAGGGTTTTTTGTCATTCTATTTTATTCTGAGTGAGGAGGAAGCCTGCTCACATTTAGTGGAGGCAAAAAAATGAAGGGGAGGATGAGCAGGGCATTTGGAGCAGAAAAGCAATCGATGTGAGTGGAGAGACAGAGAGGTGGATGAGAAAGAGGAGAAAGACAGGAGCGAGGGATGGAGGATTACCATGGGCCATGTTGCCCTCCTGGGTCTGTTTGGCACCAGTTTGAGCCCAGTTGCCAGTGGGTACTAATCATGGAGGATTGGCAGCACTGCGTGGCAGCTGGCAGCCAGCACATACACACACATCAACACAGCCCCACACTCACAGACATGCATATACTCATATATTACATGTGCATGCACGATCACACACACATGCACACTCTGAATTACATTGGGGACAGCTGGCATTGCTAATCAACTTCTGCTGAGGAGAGGAAAGCGAGCAGCTCACAGACCTAATTAAGTCAACACATACCCAATACTGCTGCTACTGCTGCTTTGCAAACATACCCAACACACACACACACACACACACACACAAACCTACCCACATAACCCTACCTATAGGTTTATCCCCTCCACCCTTCTCTGCATCATTATTGATACTCTAGAACCAACTGCCACCAAATGAAAAAGAAGAGACGAGAACTTTTGGTGCAGCGAAAATTCGAAGAGAAGCTATTACAGTAATGTGTCCTCTGCCGTCTCTGAGGACTCCTGTGCCATTAGACTTCAGAAAGCTCCAATTAGACTCATCAAAGGCAATTAAGCTATCCACTGATAAGAATAGAAGAATGTTTTTTTTATTCCCAGCTCTTCCTCTGTCTTTTTATCCCCTTATCCCCCTTCTGTTCCTCTCTCTGCCCTCTGCCTTACCCACCTTTGGGGCTGAGAGCTTTCCCTAATCTCCCTCGCTCTCGCCTGCTCTCTCTCCCTCCCTCTCATTATCAGGTCATTGCTCGCCCCCCCGCTCCCCTCTGTACAAATGCATCTCCATGTTTGGTTGTGTATTACCTTTCACTGGATTGCTGTCTTTGTAACATTCATCAAGGAAGCTCTCTCTTTTCTTTTCGGCATGCAACATAAAGTGATAATACTCCACCAGTGCGGCCTGTGTGTACGTGTTCTCGTGTGTGTACGTGTTTGTGTGTGTGACACAAGGATGCCGGCCATAGATTGGGGGAGTTGATGAATCACCCTTGTCGTTCAAAAGGCAATCCCTCCCTCCTCAGTATGCAGCCTTGTCTGCTTAGTGCTTCCACTACAGCTTCTGCTGATATTAAAAGGCTCTGCTGGCTCACATTAAGGCTGGCACCATGCGCACCGACACGCATCCGTGCACACACACGCACAAACATTAGGGGTAGTTTTTCAGCACTCAGTGCAGATTAGGTGTGTAGGAAACATCACTCAGTTGTGGCAAAGAGGAGCAGAAACAGTGAGAGAAAAGACAAAAGTCAAGAACAGAATTTAAACCAGCTGCTGCTGACATCTCTCTCCGTCTCTGCACGCCTGCCTGTGTGCTCCAAATTAGTTTTAGGACTGTCAGTTGTCTATCATTTTATACACTGCAGAAGCTGTAGTGTAATATAGGTAATGTCTGTAAGTGTTGCAAACAAGAACGTGCAATGTAAAGGTTTTTTTTTTTTTTAGCTAGCTCTAATGAAACCGTCCCACACTGTGGTGAAATCTGCTAGTGATACACGCTGAGAAGCATTGGTTTAATTACAAAGTGTCAAAGTGCTTTAAATTTGTAAGTATATGTGATCCTGGTTGTGTTGATATCATGATTTTGGAGCAACGTGTGTGATAATCAGCAAGGAAATCTCCTGCACATGTTTCTGCATAAACAAATGTAACATTAACATAGACAGATATAGTCTACATTCATATACACATGTGAATCACCACACGCATGAGCACATTCACACATCACAGATGCACAAATGCGGCATGAAGTCATCTGGCAATAAAAGTGGGGTGCAACCACGGGCTGGTCAATTACTCGTCTTGCTCCTGTTTGTGAATGCTTGTCTTTTATTGAGCTTGGGTGGATGCCTGCTGTTGATTAAAACGGCTGGTCTACAGCTGGAGACAAGGCCAGCTGAGATAGCTGCATACATTCACATTTACAGCACACAGTCTTAACTGTGAGGAAATTCACACCTCTATTTGAGATTGAGATTAATTTTCTGCACCATGTGGCTTGTCTTTGCCTCTTTAGCAAGCTCCGTTCTTATTACAGGAGCATCTGCTCTATGATGATGATGTAAATGAATTTTGAATGTAGATTATTTTGTTCCCTGCCGAAATGAGCGGCGCTCACCGGAGGGAATGATTTCTTATGTTTTCTTATATCTTAATTCAAGCGCACACTTTTCATCTGGATTTTTCAGAATTTGCATTCTCCCAGTGAGAAGCCGTGCTGTCAGGTATTGTTAACTGTCGACGTGCACTTTTTTGCAACAGATAATTAGAGCTTAGGTTGTTGTAGTATCCACACCTCCATTGATTTGTAGAATCTCTACACGCGCACGCACACACACACACACACACACACACACACACACACACACACATGCAGGAGATCAGTTTCTTGTTCATCGG
>VUQK01003817.1:15810-34188 GCA_015106715.1 Bujurquina vittata | reverse complement strand
AAGGGGAAGAAAAACCCCCCCCGCTCTTTTGGGCCCCCCCCCCCCCCCCCATATCCATATGTGGCTGTCGTGCATCATAATCCTTCATTTGAAGTCAGCGTGAGCATAGACACCAACAACCGTTTGGTGTCTAATGTAGCAGAAGCATCTAGCTGGCCCGCCGCTGTAGTGCCACCCTGACACTGTCAAAGGTGCCACGTTTAGCCCCAGGCACTACTACTCAGTCGCTGCCTGGTTCAAAAGGGCCAGCTCTCCAGCAGGGCTGGCTAATGCTTTGCTAAACCTCACTGTCCTCACTCCTCTGTTCCCCTCCCTTCCAGAGCCAGGGTCCGCCTCACTCCCAGGCCCTTGTGGACAGAGCTCATCCCAGAGCACTAAGGGAGAGAAGACTGGCTGTGTTTTGCTGGGTTCCCAGCTCTGAGCTCAGGATGGATGGTCTCAAGGCTGATAGCTCACCGATTGCTACTGGAACCCCCCCTTGCAGGACATGTGTGGTAATGGGCTGCTAGGTCCCAGACCTGTCACCGTGGAACCCTGCAGGGTACGCTCGCATATGCATCATCACCATCTGCCACAAAAATCAATATAGTTTCAAGATGCAAACAGTTTAAACAAGTTTATGGGTAAATATATTGCATTTAGATTGAGATTATATGTCGATATGTCATGTGCATTTAAAGGATTGTGTAAGTTAAGATTGTACTCACAGTAAACGTAATATGAGCATTGAAGATTGAGATGAAATTGTGGTGCCATACAATAATAGCAAGCTGGGATAAAAACATGAGGAGGAAGAGAGGTGAAAGAAAATCATAACAGAGGTTATTATAAACAAATAAAAGTACAAAAAAAATGCAGGCAAGCACTGAGAGGGAGAAGGATGGCAGAATCACATAAATCAGATCCAGTATTCACAGGTCCAGCTGGATAGGAGGTGAGAATCCAGGGTCAGGCTCCAACACGACTCTCTGACTTCTAATTTGGAGATTCTCATTTTCAGTTCCCAAACCGAGGGCAAGAAATCGTACCTGTGAGAAGCCTTCAGGCAGAACAGGGAGAGGTGTGGAAGAATCTGTTTCTGCCAGAGACAAAGCTGCTCAACTACATGTCTTTGTTCCATCTATTCACTGAATCATTGGAGTTGCAACTATATGCACTTTGAAGAACATGTGGCTGAAGTACTGCACAGTTGAGGCTGATGCATAATCATGAGTTTCAGACCAACACCGAACAAGTTGCTAAAACCATGCCTTTGTATATTAAATACATGGTGTAGAAGTATAGTGATATTTCCCATAAATCCCATACACAGACCAAAATCAACAATAAAGTGACCTTTTTACCCAAGTTCTGCATGTCTAGCTTCTTTATTTCTGCTATATACAAAACAAGCAGTCATCCAAAACCAACGTGAATGATCTGCAACTAAATCTGTAACTAAATGTTCATTTAAAACCAGGTTCCTGCAAAACCCACACTTTAAATGTGCAGTCAAGAATTTACTTGTGAAACCTTTGTGTGATTCTCCCACAAAGCTGCAGGCTTAAGCGACGCACAGTCAGACCACCATCATCGAACACACATTAACATTTTGCCACATTTGTGTTTCAGTTTAACACAAACTTCTCCGTCCTAATTAGCCGCGTGTCATGACACACTAGCGCACAGATGCATCCCCACCACCTCCTCATGGCAAACTCACACAGCCTGACTCATCCTTCTGAGCCTCTGATACTATCTATCATCTAATGGCTGCAGCAGTGAGGTCAACTTGTGGAAGTCGCAAGCTTGACCTTTCTCCGTCAAGTCCAGCCTTTTGAGAAAATCCCCCCGACCCCCCCTTTTTTTTTCACTTCTGCATTTTATCAGAGCATCATGCACATATAGTCAGCTTAGCGTCTGATTTCCTGTTGCTGTGTAGCATTTGGTTGTTTGTTTCCAGACACTTCTGCAGTCCGACATTTAGTAATCTTGCCATTGTTCAGCTGAGAAGGGAGGAAAAGCATTCAAGCAGTTATTCAGACGAACAAGATAAACCTGAGTCCAAAAGTAAGCTCCAGTACTCTTAGGGTAGGACCTCATTTCTTAGAGCATATCAGACAAAA
Source organism: Bujurquina vittata (assembly GCA_015106715.1). Classification (NCBI taxonomy): domain Eukaryota; kingdom Metazoa; phylum Chordata; class Actinopteri; order Cichliformes; family Cichlidae; genus Bujurquina; species Bujurquina vittata. Next base: position 32,083 of record VUQK01003817.1, on the reverse strand, counting down.
TCTAAAGAGAGATTTCAGCCCGAGTAAAGTCAACTTTCAGTCATTTGTCAGCTCAAAATGTCTCAGTAATAATTGCATGCAACTAATACATATATATTTAATGTGAGTGTTTATGCAAAGTTCCCATAAGCTGTTTCAAAAACTTGTTTATTTGGTGTTTGAATTTTATTTGATGGATTTGATCTAGTCTGGTTTCTAACTTCTGAATCCCTGCACACATCTATGATCCGGTCACAGGAGCCGGGATGAAGAATGGACTTTGCATTTCTACACAGGTTTCATAATCAGGAAAAACAGCAACAGAAAAAGGGCAGTTTGCTGCAAGCAACTCGGGCGTATGAAATCTCAATATAGACTGAACATGAACTTGATAGCGATCAAAATAACTTGCCGCAAAATCAAGTGTGAGGGTAGCTCGATTTCCTGTAGAGCATATACCTTATATGGTCATCTTTTTTTCCACTTGTGTTGTTGCATTCCCGTTTTTAAAGCTGGTGCTTATTGTCTCAGAATATGTCAGGGGATTTGCTCCCTGTTAGCCCTTTGCTCTGCAGGGCTGCAGAGTTCAGTGAAGCAAAGACACGACATCTCCCATTTCCACAGAGAGCACTATGTCTCTCTCCAGAACCTCAAAGAGGAGACAGAACAGGTACACACACATGCACGCACATACACGCAGAGTCCCTAGACACACACACTCTGACCCCTCCAGCCCAAGCTCCTTGTACCCCCACCCCCCCCACCCTCTCCTCCTTATGCCCTCAGAGGAGAGGAGCTGTATTGAGCGGGAGCTTGAAACTATGCTTGTATTGTCAAAGGACTTGCCGGCACTTACCTCCACTTGAACATTTAGTGCTGTCTTGCTGGGCCTGGACAGAGAATAGCACTATAGGGTCACTGATGAATTGCTATTTCTGGACAAGGGATAAACACCCTGCTTTGTAGGGATTATCTCGTCAGTATGTGAAGAACTGTGATTTTTATTTTCAGATTTAAACAGCGCAAGTATGTTTGAATTTCTAATATTGCGCTTCAGATTAATTTAAGACCAACTTTGGCTATGCAATATGTCTTCATATGGGACCTGGTGTGTAAAGGCAAGTTTATTAGCCAGGTATGCAAGCCTGCAACAAAGAATGTGTGGATTAAATGAGAAGTGTGAATTCCGCAAGGCTCCTAAAGTGTACTCTTGAGGGGATTTATCTTCATTCAGCTTGTAGCTTCACTGGGATGCTAGCTGCACCGCTTACCAGTCTGTACACAGACTGTCAAGGATCAAATCAAAGTGTGTTACTGGGCTTTACGGAGCTTTTGGAGCTCATTTGTATACACACAGTAGAAAAGAACGGAGTGCAGGCAGCCCTATGATGCTGAAGTCTGTGAATTAGTATGTTGGCAATTCAACCGACACAAAGATTCGGTCAAAGTCAGCTGGGAGAGAGCCTGATTCATTTCTGACAAACACGTATAAGACCCCAAGCTTGAGTTAACAAATATGATCCTGGCGTAGATTACCCACGTGTCCAGGTACTGTGGGATGAAGAGCAGGCCTATTGGGGCCCATCAAGGGGTAGGTGATTTAAGTCAGTTAAAGCCAAATATTATTTTTTATTTTGTTAAAGTTGCCAAGGGGGGATGTGTACAGCCTCTCTAAAATAAATGCACCATCATTTTTGTTTCAGCATACAAACAGGCCCTGATAGTATGAGTAATTATTCATGTTAATTTGTGTAAATTATACATTTTTATTCATGATTTTCTTATTCTGAATTGGCAACACTTCCAGCCAAAATGAGAGCTGTCCTGTGGCTTTTATTCCAGATGTAGAATAGCTTTTGTTCACTCTTTGAAATAGTACTTTTCCTCCATACATGCATGCTGGTATTTTTCTTTTTGATATTTCTTTTAAATAAAATGTTTTAATTAAAAATGATTGTTGGCTTGTGTAAATGTATAACTGCAGAAGAAAATGTAAAAATGTCCACATATCTAGATGCATAAAACGGAAGCTAGGTAGAGTTTAATTTTGATCAAAGGTGTTTTCATAAGAGAAGTTTATGAAATCAAAAATTTTGACGTAGGACTAGTAACCTATGAAAGCTCGGGAGTGTGTGAGACACTCTAAACAGCTGTCACTGTGCATGTGTGTGTGCACATGTGGGTGTCTGTGCATTTTAATAATAAGGTGTTGACTCTGCCCTCTAAGCCTCACCTGTGGGGATTCCCAGTAGTGTGTGTTTGGATGTGTGCTTATTAATGTGCGTGTGTGTGTGTGTGTGTGTGTCACTTTGGGAAACACATATCTGTGCACTACAGCGCAACACCTGCCAGAGGCTGTGGCTGTTTATGACAGAGGCTGTGTGAGCTGGAGAGGACACAGTGGAGCTTTGCCAGCTCCGTGCGCACACACATGTTCGTACACACAGAGACACACACAAAAACAAGGCACACAAAAACTGCTGTGAATTTTATTGCAATTATTCATATTGTACAAACACAAAATTCACACAAGCAAACACTTCTTAATGGCCAGACATCGCACCTAGACTGTAAAAACTATGGGAAAACACTCTTCTCTACACACACACACACAAACACACACTCGGGTAAATGTAATAACCACAGGGCCAGTGTGATCTGTGTCTCTCTCCCTAGGTCTTGCTGGCTGTGCAGGTCCCCAGCAGCTCCTATATTACAGCAGTAGGCAGGGGAGCCTGGCAGAGCCACCGGTCTACAAAGTTCAATATAAATGAACAGTGGGATCTCCCAGGGACCTGGCAGGGAAAAGCTTAGCAAAGTTAAAGCCTCACCAGCCCTTCCTGGCTGCCCTAGCCAATGGAATAACACACACACACACACACAAACACACACACTGCACATATGGGCATGTAAACCTGCACACACTCAGACACTCAGTTGCGCACACAATGAGAGCACACCTATTTGCCATGGAATGAGCTCTGTGTCAAGTTACAGTTTGTGCTTTCTGTTAATTTGTGTAATTGTGATAGATATGATAACTTGAAATACGAATAATCTGAAAGTATTTTTTTTTAAAAAACCCTGCCATTTAAAATGTGAGATGAAAAGACAATATTGTTATTCAAAATTAAAAAGAAATGCTAATGATCCGAACAGGAAGTCGAAACAGAAGCAGGATGTGGTTGCATGCAGGTAAATGATCCACGTAGAATGCAGAAGATGGATAGAATATTCCAAATTGCAATCTTGAAACCATTGGTTATTGCGTGATATCATTTTTTAGATTTTCAAAATTACCTCTATTTGTAAACAGTGATGAACGGAACAGGACATCTTAAGGGTAAATACCAATTTATGGGGGGAGCAGATGGAGTGACCGGTTCCAAAAATGCAGCTGACCAAGCCAAACAATTGATTGAGATTATTTCCTTAAATGGCATTACTGGTGTTGAGAATTAATTTAGTTTGCCAGCTTTTTTGTGTGTTTGTTTGTTTTTTGTTACACCATGGACTACGTAAAGTGAGGGCAGAAAATACAAGACCCTAAGACAAAAAAATAAATGAAAAATAAAAATGCAAGCCCCCCCCTCCTCAAAAAACAAAACAGGAACTAAACAACATCCAATATACAGTATAAAGCAGCAAAATCCAGGCAATGCAGAGAAATGCATGGAGAAACACACAGGCAGGGAAAACAGTCTGGCATGACAAAGGATGAATTAAAAGACGTACCGGTACTCATTTATTATAAGACAATCAAGGGAAGAGGAAAGAGGTGAACAGTATCAATTAAGGGTAACAAGACAGGGGAAGTGCAACTAGGAACAAGACACAGAAGACAAACAGCTACCAAAAATAAAACAGGAAGCCACATCCTGAAGCCAAGACTAAGGATGGCATGATTCCACGTTTTGTGTCTGATACCGATACTGATATTTTACATTTGGATATCTGCTGATATTAGTCAACTGTCTCTCACACAACAATCGCTCTATCGCCTGATGCCTGCTGCTCCTATATACAGTAAGAAGGCGATGCATTGGCTTATGGCATGTTGCAGATTTCATCAAGCATTTTTGTGATATTTAGTGGATCGGATTGCATTTTTTTTATTCCTTCACAATGTCCAGTTCAGTAATTTAGGTTTTTACTGAATATTAGACAAGACAAAAACAAGACCATAACACACTAAAACGTGACATAGAAGAACACGGGTGGGGGGTGAAAAAATAACATAAGCGTCTATCAATAAACCATAACCAGAATTCAAATGGAAATTAACAACAACTCAGAACTAAAGACTCAAGATGCATGAAAATCAAATATCACAATAAACAACCAAGGAGCCAAATAAAGCATCAAATAACGAACAAGAATTCAGGGAGCACGATATTTTTTAAAGCTGTTATTTTGTGTCACTGCAGCACTGGAAAGCAGAAGGATTAAATCTTTATGCGGCTCTCCACATTCATTCTGTAATCATTCATAATACAGATACAACAGCAAAAAAAAAAACGACTATAAAGATGCAGTGATGGCATTATTGGTTTTATTTGGCTCGCAGAGTTGAATTATCTTCCTTTTTGAAGTGAAATGTTGTTGACTCTTTGTTTAAACAAAAAAATGCTTTGCAAAAAGAACTCCCTGACTCAATTTGATCTTCCTCCTCTCCTGCTCTGCATGCACTCAGCCTTTGCTTTGCAGGGTTACTCCCCTGTTCAGATGGCTGCAGATGCAATAATGACCCAACAGATGGGTTTATTAGAGGGCGGTTAAGGCAGCCAGTGGGTGGTTTGTTCAGAGGGAACTAAGAGCCGGGATGCCAGGAGCTCTGGGTGAAAAGGAGACTGACAGGAAACAAGTGACTCTGCCTCTATGCAGTTGTTGATCCAATTGGCAGAATCTCTTCCTCATAATGATCTCAACCTGAAGGACTGAGCATAATTGTCTGTGCCAGTGTGTGCTTTCGTGTCACACCCACACATATGTGCACTTTTGCTTATGTAATGCATTCATGCTTTGGATTTGTACATTTTTGGTACATATGCCTCACCCTGAAGCATGTGCACCTCTTTGACATGCAAATGAGTCTGAGCTGGCTTTGTTCAGTACCTGCGTGTTAATACTTGTTTAAGATGTCATCTGTCTCTTTTTGCCGCTCCATTCAGTGACGCTGGTGGCATGCCTTGTGTCCCCAGCCCCAGGTGTCAAAGGAGGTTCTTCAACCCCTCGTTAGTGTCGTAGAGTGGGCGTGTGCATCTGCATTTGTGTGCGTGTGCGTGCCCTGCTGGAGCATGCCTCTCTAGATCACAGGACAATATGGGCCACATCAGATCATACAGAGACCTCATTATTCACTTTGCACTTCTAGACCTCTCCAACGCTTGTTAGCTTTTACTGGTCAATTGGGCTCAATAGGGTTGATTTAGCAAATAAAAGCAAGACATGGGATGTTAGCTCTGGCACATGGAAAGGATCCAACCCTCAATGGGGAGGAAGTTTGTAATTAGCCTGTAATTACCAAATTAAAAGAAGCTCACAGGTATTGTTTGAATGAATTGTAGTGAAATATGAGTAGTCTCAAAGTGTGGATTATTTTTTATTCAAGATGCGAAATATTTTCTTTTAAAAAGTGATTACTGAAATTACAAACTATTCCCTAAAAGACTAAAATGCCCATTGCTAATTTAAATTTAGTAACAATGATGCAAGTCTGAACAGCAACTGTGACACAATTGCGACAAACATTGTTACAAATTTCATTTAAAAAAAAATATTTTTTTTTTATTATTTCCCGACTGAGGAAGTTGTTTTCCTTTAAAGGTGGTATAGAAAAAAAATGAATGCAAACTATTCTCATGTTACAGTTTTTTGAAAATATTTATTGGTATATTGAATAATAAAATCATAACAACACAATCAGTAGATTTAGTACCGTAACTGTTCCTCTCGGTTCAGGCATGACAGAAATGACAGAAGAGACCCCTCTTCTGAGGAGTATAAGGCATACAACACCTAGAGGCTAGAAGGCCCTTCATGGTCTCTCACCTCCAAAACCTCAGCCCAGGACCCCACCACCACCTCCACCCCTCCCCACCCACCCCAACACCACCACCACCCACCACTGCCACCCACCTCCAAACCCAACCCGGATACTGGTGACCACCCCTACCCCTCCACCCCCAGTCACCCTCCACTCTTCCCTCTTCAAAGGTCATCCAGCCCTCACCAATGCCCCACATCACCCCACAAAACCACAGAGAGAAACCAAATGAAGAGTATGAAGACTGAGCTTTTAGCCCCTTTTCCTCTCTAGGGGTGTATCTATCTCCTTTGTTGTCTCACTTGAGCAATGTATGCTACACCTTCACTCCCCATCTATCATTTATGGAGACCACGTCCCTTGAAAATCTATAGTCACTCTTTGCATAAAGACTCGGAGAATATTAGATTAACTTTATTAATCCCTTTGGGAGGGGTTCCGTCACGGAAATTAAATATGACAGGAGAACAAAAAAAAAAAATACTTGTAAAGGATTTTATGCAAATAATAAACAAGAGGACTCCCCCCACTGCCACACAGCCCCCACTCACACCGTAAAAACACACACGTATTCAAACCTTTACATTTCATAGGCACCCCTGCACAGCCTCAATTCACCCATGTCTGTAACCCTCCTAATCTGTCACTACAACCCAAGGTAATGTGACATCACCACAAGTGTTTGGCTTTGCTTTTGACTCAGCCATGTTGACACCCCACGTCTCCTCAGAAACTCTTCCTGGCCCTGGCTGCAGCCCTCTGGCCTCCCCTTGGTGACACCATGGCTCCGTCTGCCCTGTTTCAAGCAGCTACATCGTCTCAGGCACAGTTTGGCCTGGAGCCGAAGACACAGTACACAGCAACCCTGATTCAGGTGGTGTAAATATAGTCTGGGCTGACACTGAGTGCTCACTACGTGCACCTGAGATGTAAACAAACTTAAGAAGCAAACAGCCCCAGCCTACAGCATCGCTCACAAAGGCTTACAATATCCACCCTTGACGAAAGACGATGCCAGACTCTCTCACACCTCACTTTTGCCTCTTCTCTTTCTTTGCGTGACATGAGCGTTTGCACCGAGCACCAATTGGCATGACAGTGTGACCCCCAACCTTTTTTCTGCTTGTACCCGCATCTCGTCTCCTCCCATCTCTGTTCTCCTTCTTTTCCTTGTCCCCTCATCATCCATGTCTCCCCCCGCCTCACTCTCACCCACACCCCTGCTCTTCCCTCACTGACAATATCCTGGTAATGGTGGCCTTTGTTTTTCTTGGCCCGGGCGCCTGGATTTGTCAGGACGCATTTCCTGCCTGCAGACTGAGGGGGCTGCTGCTGCGTGGCAATCTGGGCTCACTTCTCAGGCAGCTAAACCCTTTGACACTGTGCTTTTTAATTAAAATTACATTATGATTAATCAGGCAGAAGGAGGGGCCCTCCCCCTCACTTGCACTCCCTCCTCCTCCTCCTCCTCTTCCTCCTCCTTTTCTCTCCTCTGTCCTCCTGCTCAGTTTCCAGGCAGGTTTGATTACAACCTGTGACGGACGCTCCTCACTGCCAAGCCGCTAAAGATGTGCTGGCAGATGCGGTGGACTGGCCAGCTTGTCAAGCCCCGGGGTTGCAGGCAGCTAGGGAGAGTAGGACAGAGTGACAGAGGAAGGAAGGAAAAAAGAACAGAAGGAGCAGCAATAGAACAAATATAGCAAAGAGATGGTAAAGAAAGGCCATTAAGGTGGCAAGAGAAGGAAATAAGAGAGAAGAGACTTAAGGAGTGACAGCTAGAGGCCTAAAATCTTCCAGAAACTCTATGACAAGCTCTCAGGCTGGTTGACAGGCAGGCTGGCAGGCAAAGCTCCTGGATGGCTGTATTGCTCTGAAGAGCACATACACTCCTTTCCAGAACAGACAGGGAGACATTTCTCCCCACAGCTAAACAAGATGACTGTGTACAAGAGGGACCCAGAGTGCCCAGTCTATGTACTCTGGGTCCTTTATATCACAGATGGCATGGTAGAATGTAACCTGAGCCAGTGTGTATGGGAATGCGCTTTCACAGGCTGAAATCATCACACTAGAAGTATGCTGAGATCTGTAAGCAAAAGGAAGAACAATTGAAAACATACCAGTCGACAGACCGCAACAGACACAGCAAACACACAAGACTGGGCACCTGTGTTGCTTGACTTCATATTACACAATCCTCCAACAATGATTAGTTTCATGATAGTTTTGTGCTCTTCGTGTATATGGCAACTCAACTGAGCTGCTTAGCACTCACCGTGTGAGGTAAAAAAGCTGATGGTGTGTCATGTATTATATGACACACCATATAATATGTGATATGATATGATATGTGCTTGCATTCATGAATGCTTGTGTGGATACCATTTCAAGAGTTAAGTAGGTGAGATGGTGAAATTGGACATTTATCAAGTAGATGCCCAATACTCACAGGAGTCTAGCAGTGTCTAAAATTTACACAGGATATAGCAATTGGTAAGAGATATATTGCATCAGTTTATATATGTATATATAGGACATTCTTTTGGAAACAATAGACCAATAAAGATTCACAGTTTTAAGCTCCATGTCTTTATTTCTCTTGGTTGTATCAACCTGGTCACATGTAAAAAATTAGGCTTAGTCAAAAAAATGTTCTAACTGATTTTTATATGTTGCAGAAAGTGATGCTGCACCATGCATTACAGATCCCCCACCATAAAAAAATGCATGAAATATTAGAATGGCCACTTTTCATTTGCAAGTAAAAAAAAAGAAAGTATTTAAAGATTTCAGCATTAGAATCCATTTTTAAATTTTGTTTTCTATTTTGCAACATTTTTATGTTATTTTCCCCTTTTTTTTCTCTCTCTGTATTTCTCAGCATTATCTTTCACCCTCTCAACCCCCTGAGCTGAGCTGAACAGGCCTGTATTGAATGTCCTTTGGCCACACTGACAGGCAGTATTAAAAGCCAGTAGGTGGTCTTTCGCTGTCACTGGGCAGAAGCCCCTCGTCACAGCACATTAATTACACACTCACCAGCTCAAACTAGGCTCGCCAGTTCATGCATGAGGCAGATTAAGAACGGAGCGTTGTTTTAAAAAAAAAAAAATCTTTGTTTAGTCTCTGTGTCGTGCAAATTTTGTTTGAGACACACAGTGGTGACGGTAACAACTGGAAGCGAGCGGTCACTATTTTAAAATGTGAAAAGTAGTTCAAACTCAGTGGACCTTGTGACGCTTCGCGATGAGTGGGCTGGGAAGAGAGTACAATCTGGTTGTGTTTGCCATTTTCTGTTAACTCCATAGACACCGTGCTGCCGCCACACAAGTGAAAGAAAACTGCAGTGAGATTCTATCTATGAAACATCTATATGAACAAGTGCATGTGCTGTGCGTGTGTACACTGTAGGTGGATGCATGCAGGTGTGCACATCCATTTGTGCACATCCCGGTGTGCATGCGTGGATTGTCACGTTGCTCCCTCTGACCTGACCCAGCCATGAACTCTGTTGCCCTTGCAATCCATACGTATCATTTACCCACTGCCCTCCCTGATGTCTCGCCTAATGCACAGAGGCGTGAAACACCTCGTAATGCTCAATCACAGCAGGGCACAGCATGCTAGGAACCATCCAGAGTGACAGCACGGGACCAGGGAGGCAGCCAACTGAGGGAAGAAATGCCACATTGCCCTCAGGGAAAGGAAGAGAGGGAGTGGAGGAGGAAGGGCGAGACGGGTGAAGGACTAGAGGGGTTTGGAGGCTGGGGGAAAGGGGGAAGGTATTTGAAAGGGTACCAGTGGAGTTAAAGGTGCTCTGGGTCGAGAACATCACAATGCAGAAAGCTGAATTATTACTTAAGTGTAGTGGATAGATTAGGGCTCTCACATCTGTGGCTCTTTTGCTTTTCTCTAGTGGTTCCCTATGACTTTAAAAAAAAAAAAGATTAATATAAATATGGCTACTTTTGGTTGTATGAATTTGCACAAGCACTGGTGGGACTTGCATAGCTTTGCTCAGTTTCAGAGCAGGCTGCCCTGGGATAGACCTGACAAGCAAGAAGACTTATTTTTGTTGTCTTTTATATGAACTTTTTTTTATATAGCTTTGGTTATAACATCGATTTATTTTTGTGGCAATCAAATCAATTTTAAAAAAAATGATCTAACAGATTAGTTATACTCATCTAATCATGCATCCATAGTACACATGTATACCAGTTAGAATCGTGCATGATTATGGTTGCTATCCATTAAATGCAGACAAAAATATCTTTGAGATGTTCCTTGGTTGATGTGAATGTGATCTGAATCCTGACTCACTCTGTGATGGGCACCGTGATGGGGAATGATGATTTTTTTTTTGTGCATAGCCGCTGCAATATTGGAAGTGAAAAACGTTGCTGGACGGAGAAGAAGAGAAGCAAGACGGGCAAGAGAGACAAGATGGAGATAGAGAGATGCAACAGACGGAAGTCACACTTGTGAACTTGAAGGTGTGACAAACAAACTTTATCGTCTTTAAAGGCAGCTTTTTGGACTGCTGTTTTAAAACCCACTCTTTCTGTTCTAAACCAGTCCGTATGTGTAAATATTTTACAGAGTCGAGTGAAGTATTAAAAACACAGCACACTTTACAAATGTGTTAACTTTTGGTGTAGTTAGTAGTGTGTTAGTTATTCTGGATGAAGGTAATTACTAAAACTGAAAATCAAGAATATTATCTGCAAAAATATCAAACACTGAAAACTTGTGCCTCATTTTTAAAAAAATATGAATTGCTGTGCATACACTAAGCATGAGACACCTTAACCATCATTGGAGACCATCATTTCTGACTCACCGGCACCTTCTCTACTTGTAAAAACCAGACTAGCTAGCATCTGAAGAATGTTACACATACATACGCCTCTAAAGTGTGAGACACTGATATTGGCAGAAAGATCCATCTAATGCAATTGAGAACAAAACAGATTTTTGCTCAAAGTCAGCACATTTTTGTAATGAAATGTAAACAAGAGGGGAGATGTGGTTACACCCTAGAAAAACCTTGCCTGTCCTTGCTCTGTGGACTCATGCCCAAGCCATGGGCCTCTTCTAGGCCAAGTTGCCCAATGGTCCAGTTAATCATATGCAGCGCCACGAGGAAGCTTATGCTGGCCTATGCCAGTTTGTGCCTCCATAACAGCAGGATATTGAAGCCAGAACTACAGTAAGAGGGGGGCCCTGACAGACTGGCTTGGCATCTGAGACCTTGGCTTAGATTTGAAGATGAGTGGACCCCTCAGAACCCGAACCCCCTCCCTATGTTTCTCCTAGTGTCCAGGTCCTGCTGTGGGGCCACTAACCCGACTGACTGCATGTACAGAGACCCTGCTGACCAACACAAACAGTGACATTACTTCCTCCCAGCAGGAAGACAAAACTCTGAAGGACAGTGTGGCTTTATGTGAGTCATGCATGTGTACATCCGTCAGAATGTATCAGGGATGCTAATATTTCCCCTACCAGACCCAAACACTGCTCATACTGTGTTAAGTTGTTGAGTTAAAAGACTTTCCCCTCCAACCCTGAATTGCATAAGCAGTTAAGAAAATAGAAGCATGGAACTGCATATCCACAAAGCATATGTGAACTTATTTGGGATTCAGCAGACAAATAACTTTCAACCAGTTTAAGAGTGTGTGCTGTCAGTGCAAATACTGATGCCAGATACTTGCTAGCTAGCTAAGATGGGCACTTTTCTGTTTTCAGGCATTGCTGGACCATTTGCTGTGGTGTTGTTTGGGTGTTAATGTGTTCATTTTAGTTGTTACTGTAGAAGAATTTAGTACTGTGTGTAGTTAAAGGCTTAACAGCTTAGAAATGTTCCTAAAATGAGACAGCTATAGTGCACAGGTCAAAGGTTGCAGATGTCATTCCCGGTAAGTGCACAACCAGATCTATCTGAGGCCGCCCTACCCAGTCTCAAAGCGTAAGGGCCCTCTTGATTCACAGCCTGTATGGTCCTTTAAAAATGGAGTGAAAGATACCTACCTGCATTCCATGGAGGTTGCCGGAATCGATATTTACTATACCTTTTGATACCAAAACTCTGAAAACACTGAGGTAGACTTACCTCTTTTCTTTTTAATTACCGTAGGTAATGTAGGTGCCCAGGTTGCAGGAAAGGTAGGGTATGGATGCATTGTGCTTTGTTATCCTGAAAAAGTCACAATTTATTTATTTTTTTTGCCAGCTGGCATTGCCAACTTAAAATCAACTATGTCAAAACTGGCTAACATTATATGCAGCAAGTGCTTAAGCTAGTGTAATGTAACAAATATTAGCTCTTGTAGTAACAATATTACACTACTCAGCAACCATTTCAGTCTGTGTCCTGTCAGTATTTTATAAAAGGTTAACAACATGTTAGTGATTTAAACACTACTTTTTGATAAAATAGTTTATGTTTAAGTACATAGCATAAAAAACGAATTTATTTATCAATTAAATTTTTACTGTGGTATAAAACTGAGGCTCAAGAATCATGTAATTCTACTGCTATTGGTAATAAATTTGCAATACCGTGACATTCCTACTTCATACATGCCTATTTTTACCACCAGCGTGCTGAAAGTGCATTTGAAGTTTCATACATGCATCAATGATGTGATGTAAGTAAAAGGTGTGGTAAAAATTGAGGTGTAACAAAAGCATCAGTGCATTTTATCTGTGTTGATGTGTTTTGCATCAATGAACCCTCCAACAAAAGAGCAGCGCGGATTGACAGCGTAGTGGGGCTGGCCTCTGGCCGACTGTGACCTTTGACAAGTCTCTGTCACTTCTCACCTCTGCAAGACAAGCTCTGTCATACCAATGCACACGGCATCACATGCTCCTTTCCCCCATCCTACTGTCTCTTAAATTAAAAGCTTAATGGATGTTTTAGCACTCTGCCACTTTGATGACAGCATCCTAATCTGCCACTGTTGGATCGCTGAGAAGCTGGAGGAAGGGAGGGAGAGGAGGAGGGAGAGGGGTGGGGATATCTTACAGGTTAGGAGGGGGGCAATGACAATATAATCATGGTGAGACACTGCAGCGTGTGGATTTTTTATTTATTTATTTTTTTTTATTTTCACACGAGGCAGACCCAAAGGGGTGGTCCTGGTCAGGGCATCTTGCCGGAGAGGCTAGTCTCACCTCACTGACATGGAAGCCACCCTGGCTGTCACTTTACATCTCTGACGCCTAGAGAGGGAGACCATGACCAGGCTGACAGGGGCAGCGGAAGGTGAGGACCCAAAATGCTTGAGACACCCTTGGCTCACAGCCAAACTCTGCTCCTCCTTTGCTTTCAGCTGCACCCCCTCTTTTTTTTCTTCCTGACACCTCAGAGTGTCTATGTGAACTTTTATACTTTATGATATTTCTAACCTTTACGTCTTGGGATTAAATGCAGCACGGATCTGGATCTGAAAGACTGATTAGTTTCTCTTTCTCTCTCTCTCTCTCTCTCTTTGCATTTTAAATAATACCTGGTTGAGCAGAAAAAATGCCGACAGAGAAAAATTCTTAAAATTAAATTAAATATATAATTAAAAACAACTTTAAACAAGCTGATTTTAATTTAATAATAATGATAAATAAATAAACAAACTGGCATACACATTAAAAATTTTTAACTTATGGTCTTATGAGTTTGGTGTCAAACCCATAATAAAAACCTTGCACTCACAACTCGAGAGTACACGATTGGCAGCACGTGGCTTACCAGAAATCACATGAGAAAATCCAAGGCTGTATGAGACACACACACACACACACACACACACACACACACACACACACACCCACAGAGGCTGTGGCACACATACTTGTGATTTCGGAGCAACCCCTCAGGACTAACAGATGTGACAATGACTAATGTTTTGATACCATGTGGGTGTTGCAATATGAACAAGGGGTTCCACGTTTCCTGCAAGTCAATCTAACAGCTGTAGGTGTACGAGCAAAAAACTTTTGTCTGAAAGTACTGATCACTTTCTATGGCATCAGAATATTTTATACTAAAATGAACAAAGCAATTGAAGTCACATAGAAGCTGATAAAAAATTTTAAAAAAATAATTAGCAAACAAAACATTGTTGGGTATGATTGTTTCTTACTTGTAAAGACATACTTAGCTAATTTAAATGCACAATATTAGTTGAGACTATTTAATGTCATATGTTTAAATATTACTCTCTCAGACAAAATAACAGGTGTGAAAACCTTTTGTCTCACTTTTTAATAATTCGCAGCAAAAACAAACAAACAATAGATTCGAATAGAAAATAGACAGAACAGAATTTATTTCATTTGCAGTTCGATAAGCGAAAAACCAAGTAGTAACAGCTAGACCAAAAATGAAAGCATTCTCAAAAGCACCACTCAGACTCATACATTCACTTGACTCAGAACAAGGCAATACACAGAATATCATGGGGAAATCCTGAGTGCAAGAAAAGAATCAGGTTTCCATATAGGTAATGGATCGTAATAAAAGGCTAGCTACACTTGCAAAACAAAAGTATGAAGACAATGTAGCGTGGAAGGAAAGGGAGACACAAACTAAATATGCCAGAAAAGGAGTGATGATATGACAGATTGCTTAGGTTTACTGCTGGATTTGAAATGCAAAGTGTTTTAAATTCTGAAGCAAAAGCGATTTATGATGGCTTACACACACTGTACTCAGTTCCCAAGAATGAACTAATGCCATGCAGGTCACGTACATCACAGCTAAAAATCTGTTTTTTGTGTTTCTTGAGGAGATTTTTGATATCTCATAAACTAAACAAATAGGGCCACCATAAATTAGCGATGTAGTAGCTGAATCTGGTGTAATCTGGTGTCCCATGTGTGCTTGTGCAGTCAGGTATGACTATAGAATACGCTGCACAGGATTACTACAACCGCATGCTGAACTGATCAGTCCTGCTTCTGTGGAAGAACGTAGATACCCAAATGACTGTTCTAAAATGACTCATGAGAGAAATTATTCCACCTTTACAGTTATGATTTGCAGTCATCATTAAAAGAAACCAGTTGTAACCTTGTGACCTCATGAACGGAGAAAACGCCCATTTACCCCGCCACCCGGCTCTGCCTCTTCTTCCTTTTAGACTCATTTGATCTGTAGCAAAACCACTGGACTTTGGACTTGGATTGGAACATTACTATAGAGGTCTTTTCGCATAAGCTTCCCCTTAAATCTGTCACATAATACCCCCGGTTTATATGTTGTTTTTCTTGGAAGGCCTAAAGAGTAAAATTTCAAATATACTGCACCTTACACACTCTGAAATTGCACAGAGTGTCATACAAATGCAGTTCTCCCTTATCCATCCATTCATCCATTCATACATCCCCACTCCTCCCTTTTTAATCCCATAATTCTGTGTTGCACAGTTGAACTTGTGCCCCCTGCCTTCTTGTTGACCTCCTTGCTAGAGTGCTGTGAACCCTCTGCTGCCCCTTCCCTCCATCTACTCCTCCTCCCCGCCCGCTTGTTCGAGCTCTTTCAGCGAGGCAGATTGCTGATCCCGCCTGGCCGCCCCTTGCCGTCTCGCAGAAGTGCGAAAATAAGATGGCATTGGATCTATTAACACATCGGGCTGAGTGTTAGTGAGGGGGCCCCAGCCGAGACCACTCTCTCACAAGGTCCACCGACCGTCATCCTGGCCCTGCTCTGGCCGGGGGCAAGGTGGAAGGTTGTGGAGGGGTGGGGTGGGGTTGGAAGGGTGTGTATTCTGTAGGCAATTAGAGACATCTGAGAGCCATAGGAGGGGGGTTAACGAAGAGCAAGCGGCGGCGCTTGAGTGTTCTGTGTGAGGCATGCTGACACTTGTCTGCTTGAAATTTCACCTGTTCTTCAGCTGCAAACCAGCTGATCGATTGATCACCATAAAGCCATAGCTGCGTGTCAGAACTTGTGTGGACGAACAACGAGAATTGTGAAAAAGTGAATCTGAAGTGGCTGACATTTGTAATCAAATTCAAAAGTGTGAGATTTGCATTCATTTCAAGGGGATCCCAGGTGGTTGGTGGTGGGTGTGTGCCAAGGTGTACCTGCAGGCACATATCAGAAACCTGACAGATCCATAAATACTGTGTAAATTTTGGGAAGGATGAATGCACCTGTCTCCAATAATGGGGGGGGGGGGGGGGGTTTTCCCCCCCCCCCCCCCCCTTCCCCCCCCCATACTTGCGGGCCGTCCTCCC
>VUQK01003814.1:4034-15357 GCA_015106715.1 Bujurquina vittata | reverse complement strand
TTAAAGTCATAACAAAACAAAAAAAAAAAAAAAGAAGAAAGAAAAAAGGACAGACTGCTTAGGAAACAACAGCAAGAAGCTCTTCATTCAATATTTGTGTTTCAAAAAATTCAGCAAATATCAACCAGCACTAGTTTCACATATGTAAGGATAATAAGTCTATTTGGCAGCTTTCAAATGGGGCTGAATTATAATCATTAATTTGTTTATTCTGATATTTGGTTGGGAGACAGATGGATTACAGATCATACCTTTAAAATTAGTGAGTCTCTTACAATAAAACGGAATCACTGCTCATGGCAATAACCAACTGTTACCTAATTAGTGTAATTTTAGGAGAGAGACAATTCTGAAAAAAGGAAAGTCAGGGAGAAATAGCTGCCCTGCTTTGCCAGTGACTGCCTGGCATTCCCTGTTTAGGGCCAGGAAAGATTTTGGCACGCCAGTTCAACGACTGATTTTAATTAGCTCACTCCAGATTTTTTTCACAGATTACATTAATTAGATAAAACATGTTAATAAGCAAGTTTTAATGCTTCTGATTACAAGTGGATAGAGCCAGACTAGCTGTTTCCTATTGTTTCTAGCCTGCAGTGCGGACGTCACAGTGGTATCACTCTTTTCTCATTTAACTCGCAAACAAACCAAAAGATTCTTTTAACCCAAACATTTTTATACTGTCTGCTGTTGTGCAGCATGCATACATTTAGTGTATAAATATCTTCACTGACCCAGTCATTTGTTTTGAAATGTTTAAACAAAGAGCCTCATCACTGAGCCAAGTTCCTCTCAAACTACTGATATGTACTAAGTGTTATTATACTGTGTTTGTGTGAAGGAGACAGGGCCTTTCACAGATAAGAATTTTACCTTCTTTTTCTCCCTGGCACCTGGTTAGGCTTATCAAAGCTATTTCTGGAAATGTCATAAGACAGTAAAATGTCCCGTTCCTCTCAGGTTTGTGAGAAGGACATCAGTAGCATCTGTTATTTCACATTTAACAGCCAGACAGATTTTATTATGTAGAGGACAAAAACAGAAGAAGGTTAAAGCCTGAGTTAGACACTCACAGAACCACCCCACCAAAGTAAAAAAGAAAATTTAACACAAACACCTTCCCCACTGAGCCTGCTGGCCTTGGGCACAGACTCACACTCTATGTAATATTGATCTGCATTAAGTGCTTGAGGAACACAAAGCCCAGTTGTTCAATCTCCGAGTGTTACATTTTTAAAGGTCAGTTCCTTTACGTTGTCTTTACGGGGAAGTGAAAAAATAAATGTAATTTACCTGTAAATATCACATACTGTAATAATCAAAATGAGATTACTGCTGATGTTTATTTGCCCGCAGGGAAAAAAGAGTCCGTATTAAACCAGCTCAGTAATGAATTGCTGAGAAGTCTTATGTGCTGGCTATTATCAGTTTTGGCAGCCAGACAGATGCACCACCCAGGAGATGATTTCTCTTTTTCTTTTCATTTGCTGAGTGATTTATCATTCCCTCGTGAAAGACACCAAAAGCTAATTCATTAAAGACTTTTTTCTTTTTGTTTTTGTTTTTTTGCAATAGTTCCCAATATTATTCAGAACAGTGCAGGCTGTGCTCGCACTATTCTGATAATAAATGTCTGAAAACTGCTAGTTGGTCTTTTGCTCTGTCCATTCAGCACATTATTGTAGCAATTGCTCAAATGATATTGCCTATGACTCTCAAAGAGGAGTTGTCATAAATCCAAGATTTAATGGCTGACAGCCAACTAGTTTAATCATGCATGTGACTTTTACGCCCTTCCAAAGCTCATTTACAATGATGTTTTTTTTCTTTCAAGCTTAGGGATTGTTATAAAAGACAACATGAAAATGGCAGGAGCACGAACACTCTGGGGGAAAGATTTGCAATCAGCGAGATGAGATAAAGCACCGGGTGCAATGCAATTATATAAATTACAAACTCATTTGTTAAATGTCATTTGAAAGGTGTAAATGGCATCCTGCATGCTACTGCAGGTTACTTGGTGTAAGGAATCATGACGACGTTGCACCTCTCTCATTTTAACCGTTAAGTAGGAATTTTCTTTGTTTCAGAAAGTCATCTGGCAACTTAAAAAACAAAATAGTTCACCATTTCAGCTATTTGTGCTGTGTATTGTCTCCATTGTGCTTTGCCAGCATCCTGAAATGTGGGCTGCTTTCAGTAATGTCTGAAATGCATCAGCACAAGGAATTTTATTTCAGGTATCAAGCACTGCTCAAGCCACTGTGTGGCTTTTAATAATGACTGGGATTTAAATTAAAATGCCAAACTGCTATGAGGAAACAGCGCGTCTGCAACCAGGCTACCTGCTCTGTGAAGCTAAACTGATGTGGTGAAACCATGAGGCATTAAAGCTAACATACAGATATGCAGATACACTATATTGCCAGAAATATTCACTTAGCCATCCAAATCATTGCATTCAGGTGTTCCACAGGTGCATAAAACCAAGCAACTAGAAATGCAGACTGCTTCTTCAAGTATTTGTGGAAGAATGGGTCGCTCTCAGGAGCCCAATGAATTCCAGCGTGGTGCTGTGATAGGGTGCCACCTGTGCAACAAGTCCAGTCGTGAAAGTTCCTCCTACTGAATATTCCGCAGTCAACTGTTAGTGGTATTATAACAAAGTGGAAGTGATTGTGAACGACAGCAACTTAGCCACAAAGTGGTAGGCCACGTAAAATGACGCAAAGTGCACACCTCTGTGCACCAACTTTCTGCATCGTTAGTTGCTACAGACCTCCAAACTTCATGCGACCTTCAGATTAGCTCAAGAACAGTGCACAGAGAGCTTCATAGAATGGGATTCCATGGTCGAGCAACTGAAACCAAGCCTTACATCACCATACGCAATGCAAAGCCGTTTGATGCAGTGGTTTAAAGCAAGCTGCCACTGGATACTCAAGCAGTGGAGATGTGTTCTCTAGGATCACACTTCTCTGTCTGGCAAGCCAATAGATGAGGCGGTTGTCAGGAGAACAGTACTTGTCTGACTGCACTGTGCCAAATGTAAAGTTTGTTGGTAGAGGGTTTATGTGTGGGTTGTTTTTCAGGAGTTGGGCTTTGCCCCTTAGTTCCAGTGAGAGGAACTCTTAATGCTTCAGCATATCAAGACATTTTGGGCAATTTCATGCTCCCATGGAACAGTTTGGGGATGGCCCCTTCCTGTTCCACCAGTGCACAAAGCAAGGCTCATAAAGAACAAGTCCCTCCATCCATCCATCCATCCATCCACTTCCTCTTATCCTTTTTAGGGTTGCGAGAGGGTTGGAGCCTATCCCAGCTGTTATAGTGCGAGAGGCAGGGTACACGGTATACAGGTCACCAGCCTGTTGCAAGGCTAACACAGAGAGACAACCATTCACACTCATGGACAATTTAGAATCACCAATTAACTTAACCCCAGTAATTGCGTGTCTTTGGACTGTGGGAGGAAACCCACGCAAACACAGGGAGAACATGAAACTCCACACAGAAACTCACGGGCGGATTCGAACCCAGACCTTATAAATGTCCTTCTAGCTGCGAGGCAGTAATGCCAACTACCACCATGCTGCCATAAAGAGTGAGTTTGGTGTGGAAAAATGTGACTGGCCCACACAGAGTCCTGCCGTCAACCAAATAGAACACCTTTGGTTAGAGCGGTGAGCCAGGTCTTCTTGTCCAACATCAGTGTCTGACCTCAGAAATGAGCTTGTGGAAGAATGGTCAGAAATTCCCATAAATCCTCGTAAACCTTGTGGAAAGCCTTCCCAGAACGGTTAAAGCTGTTGTTGCAAAGGGTGTGCTGACATCACATTAAACCCTATGGATTGAGAATGGGATGTCACTCAAGTTCACGTGTGTGTGTGTGTGTGTGTGTGTGTGTGTGTGTGTGTGTAGTGAAGGGAGGCGGGGAGATTGTGGAAGCAGAACTGTACAAAAATAGAACCTGCAGTTATTTCAGTATCATATGTGTATTATGAGCATGATGTCAATATTTCATTTTTAAAACTATATAATGGTGAAACACAATTCCTCTAGTTCAATGTTATCATTCACCGAGACACTTGGATGGAGCTGACCCATTATTAATCCACCATTATCAAGGTTTTTGTGACTCGTCAAAATATCTACTGTGCAAAAACTCTGCTGGGATAAAGACAGCTGTAAACATGCTGTCAGCCAGTCACAGCTTCATAATTTACCGGAATACAAGATTTCACAGAGTAAACAAGCTGCCTTTCAGTCCAGATTTTGTGTAACACTTTCATTTTTGTTATCACGCCACAGTAACCTCTCTCTCTCTCTCCCCACACACAGCCATGCCCTTCATTATCTCCATGCTGCTGGCCAGCCTCAACAGCTGCTGTAACCCTTGGATCTATATGTGCTTCGCAGGGCATCTGTTCCAGGATCTTAGGCAGAACTTTCTTTGCTGTTCCACTCGCTACCTCAAGTCATCCCAGTGCCACTGTGAGCGTGACTTTAACTCCAGTCACAAGAGCAACTCTTCAACCTTTGCCATTAAGAGCACAAGCAGTCAGAGGAGCATCACACAGACTTCTACCACATAAGCCCTTGCCCTCCCTTCCCCTTCTCATGCTGTGCCCTCAGCCCTTCACTGCGTGCTGTCGACCATAAAATATCCAGCAGTTTGATTTCTTTAAATACCGCCTCACTGAGGTTTGCTGAAGAGGGGAAGTAAACACAAGTCGTATTCGTCTTCTTTTTTAAAATATCAGCATGACGTGAAAATGAAATTGTGAAAAAAGAAAATCTTCTGCAAAGTATTACTGGGGGTGGGAGTGGGGGGGTGGTGGTGGTGAAGTGTTGTTCTTTAAAACTCACAGAGGTAATCACAGACTAAGCTGTATAATCAGCTGAATCTTTTTGTATTTTTTTACGCTTTTCTTTTTTTGAATATGCATTTCTTTGTAGATGTACAGTACATGTTTATGTGTTTGCGATGCAGAAAAAGTAAATGAGTATTTAAAAAGCTTTTGAGCACAGTCATCCACAGCAGCGGTTCAGTTAGTGTCACCAGCAAAGCTCGTGGATCCTGCTTGTCATGCTGTGTTGTGATGAAATTGTTCTTCTGTTGTAAATATTGTGCACCACATTGTTCACCTTGTTACGTTTTCAGAATACCGCATACCTGTAAAATGTTACTTGTTAGATGTGAGATGGTAAATATTTTAAAAACGGATTAAAAATAAAGAATGAAAGCAACCTAAAAAAAAACAAAAACATTTATGATTATTAGCTCATTAAATGCTCATTAGATTTCTTTTCGCTTCCTGAACAGACTCAAAAATGTCTGGTACCCTACAAATTTTTCAAGTGGTGAACATCCTGTTCAGCCTCAGCCCCAAAATTCAGCACAGGGTCGAGACCTGGAGACTGTACGCACCACACTAATGAGTGACTCATGTTTCTGGGTGGTACCTTGAGGCAAAAGTTTCTGCATATGATGAAAATAAAGTCAACTGTGACCACGTTTAAAGAAGCACTTACCGTCTGGGTTTATTAATTACAGCACAATGATTATTAAAACTGGTAATCAGAAGCAACTTGACAATAATTGGACTCCAACACAGTATGTGATGTCTGTTTAGTACAGTTTATAATATAATATAATATAATATAATATAATATAATATAATATAATATAATATAATATAATATAATATAAATATTAAATATTAAATACTAATATTGCAAGTGCAGAAAGATCCCAAAATGCAGCCTCGTATGTATAATGGCTCGTCATCGTGATCGTTTCCACTGCAGCTTGCCAAGTCATTATTTTCAGCTGCATTATACTGTTCTTATACTGGCTTTAGATTTAATAATCAAGTGTCAAAATGATGGATTTGAATAGGCTAATATCTGACTTGAACAATAATACTGTATACTCACTGGCCACTTTGTTAGGTACACCTGTTCAAACGCTCATTAATGCATATTTCTAATCAGCCAATTACACTGCAGCAACTCGGATTTAGAAACGCAGACACGGTCAAGATGACCTGCTGAAATTCAAATCAGCCTCAGAATGGGGAAGAAAGATGTCATGGTCGCCGGTGCCAGATAAACTGGTTTGAGTAGTCTAGAAATGCTGATCTGCTGGGATTTTCCCGAAGAATCATAGGGTTTAGAGAGAAAATAAGAGAAAATATCCAGTGAGGCAGTTCTGTGGGAGAGAAAATGCCTTGCTGTTTCCAGATTGGACAATAGGAGATTGCAAAAACATTTCCTGGTTTAATGAGTCCTGACGTCTGCTGCAACATTCAGATGGTAGGGTCAGTATTTGGCATGAACAACATGAAAGTGTGGATACACCCTGCCTTGTATGAGTGGTTCAGGCTGTTGGTGGCGGTGTAATGATGTGGGGGATATTTTCTTGCCACACTTTTAGCCCTTTGTTTTCACAGTCTATCTGAGTATTGTTGCTGACCATGTCCATCCCTTTATGACCACAGAGTACCCCTCTTCTGATGGCCGCTTCCAGCTCAGATTATCTCAAAGTGGTTTCTTGAACATGATAGTGAGTTCACTACACTCAAATGGCCTCCACAATCATCAGATTTCAGTCCAACAGACCACCGTAGTACGGTGGGATGTGGGATGTGGTGGAACGGGACATTTGCATCATGGATGTGCAGCTGGCAATTCTGCAGCAACTGTGTGACGCTATCATGCCAACATGGACATAAATATATCAGCACCTTGTTGAATCTTCGCCACAAAGTATTAAGACAGTTCTGAAGGTAAAAGGGGCCCAAACCAGTATCTGCAGGGTGTACGTAATACAGTGGCCAGTGAGTGTATATCTTTCTAGTTAACATGTACACGTACAGTATGTATGGTTTCATTCCTGTGTGACCTCATTACTGTGATGTTTAAAGCCACTGATGGCACCACTCGGAACTACTCATAAATGAGCAGATCAATAACTTCATTTATGACTAGTTTATGGTTACTTTACTTAAAAATAAATATAGAGGGCAATCTATGTTTGTGAAGCTTTTTTATTTATCTTTGGCAAGAGGCAGAAAAAATAAATACATGCAATCCTTTATGTTGTTTAAGGCGCATTGAGTGCTTGAAAGTAGAAAAGTGCTAAATGAGAACCAGTCCATTTAAAATGTACCAAATTATGAGTATTTTTTGTCATGGCAAGTATATATTTCACTGACAGAGTGGCTTTTTTTAGGGTATTCAGCAATTAATTCAGTGCTCTTGAAAGTGAAAATATGCTTTTGCAGATAAAGCTCTGTGTTCAGGCTTAATTTGCTTTGCAGTGGATTCAACCTAGGAATCCCTGGTAAGAATCATAGATATCAGTAAAAATGTGCATCTTTCTTATTAACCTAATTAAGTTAGGAAAATTAAGAGTGTCATTCTAGCAAAATGAAAGTGATTAAAGCTGTTTCATTTTAATAAAATGTGATTGCATGACAGCATAAGGCTTAGCATTAAACAGTGTGATAACACCTTAAAGAGTTTCCTATTTCTCAGCAGTAACTGTATATTTTCTGGAGCTTTGCATGGATTAAACAAAACCAATGTATAGATAAAACACACTGAGGCCTATAAAAAAGTGTGGTAACAATGAATTATTGATCGTGGATCTCAGACACACACGAAAGCACATGAAAGATACACAAGAGAAACCTCTGGTGGGTCACAGTTCACAGGTCACCTCTTCCAGAAGGACTGAAACACTGAAAAAGATGTTTGGTGTAGATATTTTCTGATGCCTCTCAGAAGGAGTTGAAAAATGCACATAATATATGTTCAAACATTGCAGCAGTGGTGTAGCATCAAAACAAAGTTTTTCTTTTATTCCACATATAATCCGGCATCTCACGCTACAGGTCCTTAAAGGGCAGCAAAGGTGTGATGGTTCTCTGCCAAAAATAACGCACTGTGAAAAATTAACACAGATCTCACCGAGAATTTTTACTTCACTCCATACTTATATACGTATAATTGACTGAAATACGCAAAGAAGCATGTTTATTATTCATCTCATCACACTTTGAATAAAGGAAAAATTTGAAACAGGTTTGAAACATATGTAAGTCTTCAAAACACCTAGTGGGTTTTAGGTCATCGTAAATTGGGGGGGAGGGGGGTATCAGAATACATAAAGAAATTGGATCAGTCAAAGATACATTCCTTTAACTAAATTCTTTCACTGCTGTTAGGGTATTAACAATAATAAGATCCATTCATTTAATTCAAGTGAAACAATTCCAGACACAGCCTCATCTGTATCATTTTTGAGACAGCCAAAATGCATTGCAATAAAGCAGAAACATCCACAGGCACTTGTGCAGTGAACCAGTCGCTATTGTCCGAGCTTTTTTGTGTTACAAATAATAAATGAGAGTAGTCCACTCTAGGCAGTTCCTCTTCTCCAGGAGTGCCAGAGCTGTCAGAGAACCACACTGCTGGCTTCAGCTGTCACAGAACTTCTGTTTGCAAAATCCACAGTGGGCATGTCAGAGCGATGAGTCTGACGCTGGGAGGGTGGGGAACAACATGTCATGAAGGGTGGAGGAAGAGAATTAGACTGTGAGCGGGATGCCATGTCTGATTTTCTGGTGTATAAAAAGATACCAGACTTAATCCGATCGCACTATCAACACTACTGAATGAGTTATTAGACTTCTTTGCGCAGTGCCACACGAACACTGCTGAAGATCTTGCCCAGAGCTTCAAAGAAGGGATCGCAGAAGGTCTGGATACAAAGGGAGTAGATGCGGCTGATGCACTGCGACTCAATCAGACAACTCTTGATGCAGGGCACCACAGCCCAGATGTGGCAGAAGGAGATACAGGCAAACAGGAAGCCCCAGAGCAGGGCAACGGGGATCCCAAAGACAGCAGACAAGATACGATAGCACCAGTATTTGGACACAGTGAAAGTGGTGTAGCTGAGCTTCCACACCCCATCCAGGCTGTGCGTACCATCAGGCTCTGCAATGACATCCTCAAACTCCACCTAATAAGACATTTTAAAAAGCCATTCATTAATACAGATACACAAAGGCACACTGCTTTTATCCATCTACCTCCATGAGACCTCTGTGGGCTCCAAGTAACACACACAAGCCAATGATATGCTTAACAATTAATAACCACGTGCCTTAGAAAGCTGCAGTGTTAGTGTATGCAGAGAAAATAATTATTTGTTGCACTTTGTGTAGTTTCATACAGAGACAAACTGAGGAGTGTGTTTAATGCAATATCTTAAAAATTCCAAAAACTTTATTGCATCGCAAACCGGTAACCTCATGTAAAATTTATGAGAGCTACTTTACACGGGTCTATTTTGTTTTCAGTTTCACAAAGTGCAGTCTTGGAAAAGTTCCATTCTCAGCTCAGACTCAGCGATGAAATGTTATTCAACTCAGAAAGTAGTCACGTCAGGCTGAGAAGTTTGCATCTAAAATATTTTCTTTGCTTCCAGAACATTAGTTATTATCAGTGTGGGAAGTAATAAGTCTGTTTTCCACAGAGATAGCAGGGGGAGATTATCCTGTGAACGAATGAATGAATGGACATGCCCTGCTGGTCTATATTTTTCTGCATGGCCTGAGCCATTTCAGGCATTAGAGGACTATTAGAGTCATATTCTGCAAAGGCAAGATCAGTGTTTTTCGAATAATTTAACAGCCATGTGGCTCATATAGAAGCTGTAAAATCCTCCGAAGAATTCTAGGACTAATTCAGGGACAGCGTTTTCATAGCTCATAATGACTCATTTTATTTCAATGAAAAGAAAAAGAGCTAGAAATGTTAGCAGGGAAGGATTTTACACATTTAAAATATAAGTGCTAGTTCATCAATTAAATTACCACCTGCACAAGAGTATTTGGAATAAGGATAGATCTTATAGTTTAAAGGATATTCAGCCATTATAACTTAGAGCTTCTGACAATTGACACAAACAAGCCTGTAATTCATACATGCACTTCCATAAATTACACACTATACACAGTTGTAATCCTTGTTGACCATGATTTCATTAGTTACATTAATCAAATGATGTATAATCTAAAAGTATGCCGAGTATTGTCCTTACATAAAAGATTGTGTGGAGATAACATGGCAACAATCACAGTATAAACAGTAGCTTAAATAACACATCGTGGCACAGTGGATCAGTTTCAGGCTCCCCTGCCCCTTTCCAAAAATAAACTCTGTGTTCTGCACAAGCAACAGGAATAGCTTTTGGTCTATTTAGAGATTTTTCAGTCAATACATTGACATGCTCTCATGTCCTTTTTTCCCCAGCAACCCCTTTTCCAAAGCAAAACTCCCCATTTCCATACATGCAAAGACAGGTGATACATTCTTAAAGCTTTCAGTGATCGGGTGTTGTGTCCATGCTGCACAAACCTTCACCACATCGTCATTGATCTGCTTGGGATCTCTGTTAATTAGATCTATCTCTTTGGTGTGGCTGTCCTTCACAAACTTCTCCTCATTGGTGTTGTATTGGTACTGATCCTCCATGGTGGGGCTGCAGGTCCTGGACCGACCGAAAAAAGTGAGGATAAACCTTCCTGGATCAACCTGCGTGCAGCAGCCTCGGTTTACTTCTGACCCCTGTATCACAACTGTGGCACTCCCGCTGACATGCCAGGGGACAGCTGCTGCAGACGTCCTGGTAAAAATGGAGGCCTAACACCCCCCACCCTGCACGCACAGAGAAAGTTTACACTCACCCACTTGCACACAATGTAATGCAGACAGACATAAAAGGAACGTCTTAAAGGAGAAGCCAGGGTTGTGTCACATTTCACATAGGACTGTTGGGTTGACTGGGCTGGGTTTGCACAGAGGCACAAACTTCCAGACAGAAGGTCTCACTTTCCTCATGCTCTGGCTTAAGTTTGCACAAAATGTCTTAAGACTAAAGTTCATTTTAGAAGACTGATTTTGATGTGTTTGCAGGTAAACATGCAAAGATTACAGGACTCTATACTATTAATATAGGTCAGCCCTGTTACCCTGAGGAAGAATTAACATAAGCTTTACTGAAATTTGTCATCCTCCTGCCCCCCCCCTCCGAGTTTATCATTTTTATTATAAATCTGAGACAGTACTGTAGATTACTTCAGAGGACTTGTCAGGAAAGTTTTGTCATTATTACATGCTAAATATGTTTGCAATTGCCAGCATTTCATTAAAAATATTAAGTCCCAGAACAAAACACACACACACACACACACACACACACACACACACACACGCACACACACATACACACACACACACACACACAGAG
>VUQK01003808.1:5935-18730 GCA_015106715.1 Bujurquina vittata | reverse complement strand
GGGGCTGGGCTGCTGGGAACAGCAGGGAGAGGACAGATGATCAACACATGGAAAGATTTTACTGGCCTGCTCTTATATAGTGACTTTTAAACTCAGAGGCACAACAAAACACTTTGCAGTGTTTCTCATTCATCCCTTTACATGCACCAAGTGGTGGCAGGGCTGCCACCGCAAGATGCTTGCCTGCGATCGATAGCATAGCCAACCATGCCTAGCCAAGAAGGTAGGACAGTGGAAAGGCAAACAAGAAAGACAGAAAAAGATTCATATTATGGGAAATTCTATCTTACAGAAGGTGGTGAGAAGATCTGCATCTACAAACTTGATCTTAAGGGCACAGGTATGACCTTCTGTCTGAGGTCAAATTATTTTGCAATGCAATGTTTCGACTTTCACTTATTTATTTAGTCAAATTGACATAATAAATCTATCTATCTATACATTCATTAGCAACGATTTTGACAGTTTTTCTTTCGGTTTTTGGTTGTTGTTTGGGAAAAACAAGACATACGATGGCCTGACTTTGCACTTTTTTAAGAAGGCACTTTCAGGTGCTCCTGATTTCCCAAGGGGTCGTCACAGGGGATGGATCCGCATGTTGATGTGGCACAGATATGACACCACATTCCCTTCCAGACACAGGACGGGAGTACACTCCAAGAGTACACTCTCTGTCTCAAATCAGGAATCTTACACGTGTGAGGCAAATGTGTAACAACTGCACCACAGAGCCACTTGCACTTTTAAAAAAAGCTTTTTATAACAAATTACTTAAGAAATATATTAACAGACAATAGAAATATGTTTTACCACAGCTTTGATTGGTTCAGTGTCAGTATCACATCGAGCCATGGTCTGTGGGATGGAACAGCATATTTAAATTTGAATAAATATACAATTACATTTCTTTCCCAGTTGGTTTTTTGACATGTTTCACTAAGACTTTTCACAAAACTTTTCCACTTTTAATGAACATTTTCACCTCAGTCTTGGTTTTAAATGGGATTGTTTAATGAGTTGCGAGCCATTTCAAGTCCCTGTTGATCTGAGAGTTTAGCTGGTCTGGAATAAATATTGAAGTCTGTCTGGCTCACATTTGGATCTCATTGTGGTGCAGTGCCAGCTAACCCACATTTCACTTTTATTATAGAGTCTGGGAATTGTGAGTAATGAATATATGCAGCCAAACTAACCTACTTACATGGCCTTAAACCAGAGTCCTTAAATTGTTTGGCTAGGAATGCTTAGCTGAGCAATTTTTTGACTTGTAGTGCCCGAAAGGAAATTCTTGCAGATGTTGTGGTAGCATTTTTGTTAAATCCTACTAGAAGCAGACCCAGTGTGAATTTCTTGAAGAAATAAAACCGGATGAAATGATGAAACAATCTGCTGACTGTCAAGAGGGACCTTCCAACACACAGACCAGGTGCTGTGGGACTGTATGCAGACGGAAGACATCAAACATTGAAGTTTTAAAACCCCTCTCACCTCAGTGTGCACATCTGTGTACATGTCTACCAGGGAATGGCCCAGTGCTGTATAGATCTTTGGCAGCTCTGACGTAGAAACATGTTCAGCAATCAGGCTCCAGATGGACTGGCCAGGGCACCAGACCTGGCTTCCATCAGGTGACTGCATGTGAATGGTAATCTAAGGGTGAAGGGATAAAAATTACTGTAGAGACTGGATTAATTTAACAACATCACAGCGCTGTGAAAAAGTAATTGTCCCCTGAACCTCATAACTGATTGCACCAACCTTGGCAGCAAGAACCACAATCAAGTGTTTGCAATAACTGTCACTCAGTCTATCACATCGCTGTGGAGGAATTTTGCCCCACTATTCTTTGGAGAATTGTTTTCATTCAGCCATACTGGAGGGGTTTTGAGCATGAACGGCCCGTTTAAGGTCACGCTAAAGCATGCCAATCAGATTAAAGTCCAGCGTTTGACTGGGCCACTTTGTCCAAGTGAGCTTGAGCTTCAGGGAACAAACTGATGGCCAGATATTCTTCTTCAGGATTTTCTGGTAGAGAGCAGAATTCATGGAAAAATCAGGACAAACACTTTTTCCCAGCACTGTAAACTATAACACGGAGAGGTAAAGTACCAAGCACATATATATGCATGCGTGTGTGTATGTATGTGTGTGTGTGTGTGTGTGTGTGTGTATATATATATATATATATATATATATATGCATGTGTGCATATATTGTGGTGCTACACTTCATTTCCTTTCTTGGAAACACTTTTATGAAGTCACTACAGCCAGGATTCAAACCAAACAGGCCTGCGGACTTAATAAACTTCAGCCACAGTCCTGAAAATGACAGCCAGGAGCAGAAAGCAACAGCTCGTTTAAACCTGTGAAATCTAACTGTCACACAGCGCATTTTTTTAAACCGACGATAAAATACGGCAGTTGTTCGCTTAAAATGTATTTTAAACTGTTGCTACGCAGAAAACAAGGCTCACCTTTTCAGCGTTTTGATGCGCTTTGAGAGCTCGCAGGACTACGGTATCCAAGGAACATATTCCAGTTGCTAGGGAGAGATATCGCGAGATTTGTCCTTTAACGCAGAGACATGGCACGCAAAGAGTATGCGCACACACAGCATCAAAGGTGGTTTTAGGAGCTTCCAGCTTCCAGGGTAAAACTTGGGGCAAACCTTATAAGTCCTTTAGTTTAAAACAGCTTTCAGACGTTATTTAACTTAAAATAATGTATTAAGCAAAAACATATAGTAACAAATTAACATTTTAAGTAGTAAAAAATTGTTCTGTTGTTTAACAAATACAATAAAAAAAAACAAATGTAAAGATGCAATAGGTTTCAACAAGACCGCCAAGACCTCTTGTAAGAGTCTGGAGTCATGCATGTTAAACTAGGGGAGGGACAGGTTTCAGTTCAGTAACGTTCAGGACAAGCATATACTCTAATGAGGGCAGTGAAACTTTCCCCCTCATGCTCCAGCCTCCACTCCCTTCCGGACTCCTTGCCTTGCAGAAGTGTACGCAGACCCTGAAGACTGCTGTGGCGGATTGTTTAGTTTAGTTTTTTTTAACAATGTAACAAAGCAAAGGTTTTTATTTTTTATGTATTTATTTTTTACTTTTTAAAAACTTGGCTGATCTGTAAAGCTGGGCTACAGTGGACGTTTCACTTCACTGAGGAACTTTTACTCATTTGGATTAATCAACTACATTATGGAAAAGCTGTTGAGAGAGCGCCTTTCCTCAGCGCGCAGGGTCCGCACGGTCGTTTTGGCGCTCGTACTTTGCGCACAGGCCTGTTCTGGCTTCTCGGTCGCTGGACAGCAGGAGGGCACCTGCGAAGCCAATGGCAGCATATACTACGTGGGAGAATGGTATTTCCTGGACTCTGATCACTGCACCCAATGTGAGTGCACCGCTGAGGGCTCCGTGTGTGCCCGCACTGAATGCACCTCTCTCCCGGCTGCATGCATCCATGTCAGCCACTACCCTACCGACTGCTGCCCCAGGTGCGAGAAAATCGGGTGCGAGTACCGAGGGGTGGTGTACGAGCTAGGCCAGAACTTCCAGGTAAGCCAGTGGCGCGTAGTAGTTCGCATAAATTAACACATGCAGTTGAAAATGACGGAAGATGTGCCCTCCTCTCATTATCGTTTCTAATATGCAGTCGCAATACAGACATAGACCAATATCCCTCTAAAATGTTCCACCAAAATGTTAAAATTGACAATAAATCAATAAAAAACATTCTGTCAGATAGGATAAAATTGCGTCTATTTTATGATACCTTTTTTATATTTTATTTTTTTTTTGTCAATACCAGAAACGTGCATTTTCAGACTTTAAAGATCCAGTAAGGGGGTCCCAGCTGCGCATTGCTTCTCTCAAGTCAAAAATATTGGGATGTACAGCAGATAATGCTTTAGTTTTGCAATATTCAAAAGGAGCTGCAAATATTTAGAAAGTTAAAATATCATCACCTTCAGGTCAAAAGGAAGAAGCGTAATGCTCTTGTATTTTAGACATCAGTTCAAAACTATAAAATATTATTGTGTAAACTATGCAGTGTTTCATGCCACCCACATGTGCAGCCATTGTTCCCTGTCATTCGTGGAATTTAATTAAAAAAAGAATGGGATTTCATTCACATACACTATAGATATCCCTGAACGTACTAACACATGCGTTCAGGGAATGTATGTGTTAGAACCAAACGAGGATGAGCTCTGATGAATATTACAGAATGTGTTTCCATCCTAAAGCCTGAACCTGACTGGAGGTAAATGGCGCCCCCTTTTGAGGTGGCACCAGCAGGGATGCGCACGCAGATGCTTGAAAAAGGTTACCGTTATACATAATTTGTCTGCTTGCTCAGTGACTAAGCCCCATTTGCATCATGAGGAGATTAGAAAATGATCCATGCTGACTCTCACTGTGTGTGTGTGTGTGTGTGTGTGTGTGTGTGTTTTCCAGCCATCAGAATGTGAGCAGTGCACTTGTGACAGTGATGGCATTGCCCGCTGTCTTGTGGCAGATTGTGCTCCTCCGCCATGTGTCAACCCTGTCTATCAGCCTGGGAAGTGCTGCCCTGAATGCAAGGAGGGTATGTTAAAAACACGATTTAATGAAAGTAGAGTAGTTGTTTTTTTTTGTTTTTTTTAAGCACTTCCAGAGAGACAACCAAGAAATGTAATTTTTTTTTCTTATAATGAGAGCATCATTTTCAAATGTTGTCATTTAGCCCCACTCTAGTATGGTCTTGTTTTGTTTGCGATAATTGGATTAGAACACCTTTTTGCATTCAGGGATGTGTGTGGTTACACAATTCTGTCCACTTGACTGCTTATGTGTCTGTTGAGCTGCAAATTACCTCTTCTTCTCTTCTCCCTCCAGGTCCTAACTGCTATGTTGATGCATCACGCAGTCAAGTGATTCCTGCGGGAGATCCCATCTGGGTTGACTCCTGCACCAAGTGTCGTTGTCACGACGGCCAGGATGCTGGTTACTGGGAGGGAAACCGCCTCGCCACCTGTTCCCGCCTCAGAAACTGTAAACCTGAACAGCCGTCCACCCAGCAAAACTGATCGTCTGTGTCATCAGAGGTCTAGCTTTCTTAAAATTCACGTTTTCTTAAGAAACCACACTCTACTCTACTGTACAGTACTATGGAAATATCTTAAGGCACCACTTATTTTTTTTTATTTTGCTAGGAAAATAGGTGTAGAGATTTATTATAATGTATGCAAACATACACTGAAATACAGTATATGGCAAAAACAGAGTTTGTACATTTTTTGTACAGTACTAACAAGCTTGAAAGTCAATATTTGGTATGAGCATAAACTGTTATTTCTGGCATTTTTAAAAAAAATCAACTAAAGAATTAAGAACAAATTATGTGCTGCTAATGACAAAGTGCCTAAAAATACAATTTAATATTCTTAAGTTTGATAAGTTGCCACAGCACTGGTTTATCCATTGAGTTAGGTGCCTTTTTATGCTTTCATGACTCAGAATTCAGTGTTAAGGGGTCTGGTACAAGAACTGGACTGGAAATAAATGAAAAACTGTGAAAGACCTTCAGAAAGTGTTTAGAACTATTACTTAGGCTGGCTCTTTGGAAGCAAAGTATAAAGAAATGAGATCTGGCTCAAGACTTTTGCACAGCACTGTACTGTACCTCAGGTGAGAGGACAAAGATATTGAATCCATTTCAATCTAACAAAAAAGTGTTTAAAAAAAGGACCGATACGACTCACTAGCTGAGAATTGTAATAATGCAAAAACCAAAATTAGGCTCCAGTAATTTTGTTGTAATGGAACAACAAAAAATGGATCATTGTTCGTAATATTTGCAGTTTTACAGAAGAATCTCTAATGAAACAAATCTAAAAGGAGCAAGAACCTTGAGTAGTGACCTTTCTATTGAGATTGGTGTTTTTTGAGTGAGAGATCACTGGGCTATTGCAGACCTTGGGTAAGACTAAGGAGGTATTTAAGCCGCATAACAAAGCCAATGTAATTATTGGATGACAAGAAATGATAATTGACCTGTCACAAGTTGACGCAGCAGTAAAATGCATGCACCACTGTGATGCAATTTAGACTAGGAAACAGCAGAACGACGCACTAAACAATTTTGTGTCTGTTCTATAAATCTTGCAGTTCAATTTCCATGCTAATTGAAATATAATGTATGAGAGTATGGCAGTGACATATGACTGTACAGTAGTTGTAGACAAGAGTAATATTTGAAAACGGGGTTTCATTTAGGGGAATGTTTCTTGTGCATGTACACTGTAGAGCAGGGAAGCCAATCTGTAACTTGCAACTTTGTTCATTTTTCATGAAAGAATGTGTAGCTTTTAAACAACCTGCCTTCTACATTATTTACACTCTCCAAAATTATGATTTACTGTTTTCAGAATTAAATGTAGCATGACGTATATTGTCATTTTGTAAACATTTATAGGCAGCAGGTCTACCTACTGTACTTTGTCATCATCTATCGCTTTAATCATGAAGGAGCTTCAGTGGAAATCAAGGGATTTCAGTGTAATACTGTATGTTTATGGCATTTACTTTACATAATGCACTCAGGCTGCTGCGTGCATAATTACCATTGCACTTTTCTAGCTACTTATAATTACTATGCAGTCACAACAGTGTGTGTATTTCTCAATATTAAACAGTTCCTACATGCACAGCTTTAATTTACTGGCTGAAAAGAAGGAAACTGATGTGATGTGTTACACCTTCAGCATGATGCAGTATGCCACCAACTCTGCAGAAAAATTGTTCAGATTTTCCAAATTAAAACACCTTCTCGTGCCCATTCACTGTGCCTGTTTTGTGTCACTTCTTTTTGCTCTGAGCGAACAGTTTACTGGGCTTCGGTTTTTCCTGCAGAGATTTTCTGCTGACAGCGTCAAACAAGCAGCTTCCTGGACAAAAAGAAAACGACAACAAAAAAGAAGCTGCAAATAAAACGATGGGGGTGGGGGGGTGGCTTTAGTGTTGTAGCCATAACAACAGGATGGAAGAGAAGAGAGAAAATAAAGTGCAGAAGTTGAGCTGGACTGTTTGAGATTGAGAGGAAACAGTCAGACATTAAAAACCCAGTCATCATGTCATCTTTTCAACAGCAGATTTATTGATTGTATAGAAAAAGTAGGTTTGATATGACTTAATGCATTCTATATAAGATATAACATTTTCAACATTCAATGTACAAAAAGGAAAAAGAAAACATAGCTAGGTACAGTAAATCTTTAAAAACACCCACAGGCCTGAAAGTCCCGTCTGCTGTCAGCAGCAGATCAACAAAAAGTGTATCCGAAAAAGCGCTTTGAATACTTCAACCACCAGGTTTGCCTGACAGCTGGAACAGCTTCAAAAGTCAAAAAGTCCAACATGAAACATCAAGCACTTTCTTTCAAATACTACTTATGCTAAAGTTTCTTTTTGCTGATTTTTACATCCTTAACCCACATTTTATACACACACTTCACTGCAACCATTTCTCTCCTGCTATAAACTTCACTTCTTTCAAACTTTCTGTCAGCTTCTCTCTGATCTCATGAAGGCCCTCCATTAATTTGTCAGAAGAATTGAGCTTAGGTTTAAAGGGACACTCCACCAGTTTTACAGTTCAGTTTATTTGTCAGTGTGGTGGTGGCTTGAAATACCACAGTACCCACGAATCCCGCACTGCCTTATGGTGGCAATCAAAGCAGCCTATCGGAGGGGCAGCTGGTTCTAAGTGATTTAAAATAAAGTAATGAATCCTCTCATGGTTGATCCGTAGTTAAGGGCAGAGCATGCAACAACATGCAAAATGCAGCAACAGAATATTAGTTCTTTATTAACTTTCTGTAGACCGGGTCATATTTTTGATGAGTTTTTTCTTGACTCTAATTGCACTTGCCAACTCTATAAAAGAGATTTTATTTAAAGCATACCCCATTGCTCGGATATTCTGGCCTCCATCGCCACAACTTTACAAGGATCATTAAATTGCTGCACTGTCCCTTTAATATTGTGAAAATCTTAGAATTGATTTAATTTGATCTGCCTGCAATCTTCTATTAATGACATTTTAAAACCAACAGGTTTATTAGAGAAAATTTGAAAAAAAAATGTTGTATTAGATATTAAACTAGTCCTTATTAATCATCATCTGACACCCCCCCATGACTTTAAAACCTGATGTAGACGTGAATGAAGCTGTCACATTGCACTGCATGTAAACACTTTAGAGAAGGGCTCTTGTTGACCTCCATGTGTAGTCTGAGGACACATAAACTCACCAGGAGAGTACTGCCAAAAAAAAAAAAGGAAAAAGAACCAAAGCACAGAAAATAGAAAGGGTGAAAAGTAAAATAATGACATGCACAGATGACGTGAAAGGAAGGGAGACAGAAGGATTCACAAATGGGGATGTGTGCTGAGAAAGAGAGAATGGAGAAAATAAAGATACAGTAAGTGGCAGGGATCCACAGACTCAAAGAGAGGCCCTGTCAATATCTATTGAATGACGAAGCACCCTTGTGAGGCACGGCTGCGCCTGAAGTGGGTCCATCACAAAGCACAACAGTGTGCCATTGCCACAAACAACCCAAACTGGCAGAGTAAGAAAGAAGAGGCATTGAAAAGGGAGATAATGCAAAAAAATAGAAGGGGGCAGTGTGAATACATGCATGTGCTCGGGAGTGTGTGCAGAAAAGAGGACCATCGATACCTTCCAACAAGCTTGAGGCAAAGATAACAGAGAGCCAAACAGATGGGAACATTTTTGCCTCAAGGCTAACCAGAGAGGAGGCCAACAATGCTCAATTTTCAACAAAATAAAAGCCCTAAATTTTTCCGTGTGGTTCAAATTTCAAGCAGCTGCAAGATTTTATACAAACCTTTTCCAAGTTTGCAAATGTTCTCTTCTTCACCTTCATATTGTTTTCCTCTCTCTTTGCACTGAAACAAGCATGTTCATTTAAATCTTTTCAATCTCAAAACACAGATTTCTATCAAGTAATCTTTGCTCATAAGCAGGAATTAAAGATAACCTTCCCTTCACCTAAGTACAGATAACTTATAAAGGCATCAGTTTGGCATTTAGGCGTCAACACCGCTGACAGTGGAGACCAGGAAAAATAAAACAGAGGAAGAAGAAAAGCAATGCATCAAAATACAAAACAGTCAAAGAGTTCAATGCGGTGATGGAAGAAATGACATATAAGACAAAAAGTTCCAGAACTTTTTAAATCATTGCAATAAAAAAAAGATTAATTTAGCCCATCGCTTGTGAAATCTCAACGCGTGATAAAACAGATTAGTGTGTAGGCTTGACAGCTGATGATGATAAAATCTGAAGCAGCAATGGAGACGTCAGTCACGCTTCTCAAACTGTAACTTCTCATTACTGCCTTAAAATGAACAATTTCCACCAGCCAAAGATCATCACCTTATAATTTCCTCTGTCCGGATATGATCGTCTTTTGCTAAACAACTGAAAGATAGCAGAGAGATAAAATGGAATATTAATAGTATCGACTGACTTTTAATGAATTGTGACACTTAAAAAAAATTACCACGAAGTTACATTTTAGGCTTAAAAAAGACCTTGAGAATTGTTTCACCGGGTCCTGCCTGCGGGGCAAGAGTCAGCTTTTGTATTCACACTGCTTTTTTCTCAGGAAACATATCTGACAGCTCATTTGCTGACATCCCACTGAGCAAAAACCTGTTCAAAAGGGGCGAGATGACGTTTGGGAGACTGTTTTGCCAGATGTCTGAACAACATCCAAGATTTGGTTAAAAAGTGAAAGATGAAAAGCAGTCAAATCAATGGAACGATGCCCCTTTAGTGTCTAAAACTGGTTGAAAGGACCCTCCTCCTCTGATGGCCAGCAGATTCAAACACAAAACTTTCTTTTTATGAGGCTGCAGTGCTATCCTGCCCCTACTGTGCCACTCTAGCGTGCTTGAACAATGACTTTCGACTGTCCAGAGGCTTATACAAATATCAACTCTATGTAACGCATCATAAACATAAACCCATCATTTAGATGTGTGTGCATACTTAGACTTAGGTCCAGAAGTGCAGAATTCCAGCTTTATTTCAAGGAGTTTAACACAAATTAGCATTAATAGTTTAGGATTTACAGCCATTTTTTTTTAGATAGTCCCTGATTTTCAGAGGTTCAAAAGTAATTGAACAATCCAGCAAAATTTTAAGGACTGCTCTTAATACTTCCATGAAAATCATTTGCAATGACTGCTTGAAGGCTGGAGCATGTGGACATCACAAAATTTCCACCCTTGAGATCCGGGCTTTTATTGCATCCACCTACAATTGCTGCTTGTTTGTGAATCTCACTGTATTCAGGTTTGTATTCAATAACTGGAAAGCATGCTCTGTTGGGTTGAGATAAGGTGACTGACTTGGTCGTTGAAGAATATCAATTTCTTTGCCTTGAGAAACTCGGATTGATTTTGCAGTATGCTTTGGGTCATTATCCATTTGAACTGTGAAGTGCTGTCTGCTCAATGTTACAGTTTTTAGCTGAATCTGAGCAGAGAATAATATAGCACCACACACATCACAGTTCATCCTGCTACTTCTATCAGCAGTACCATGATCGATAAATACTAGTGACCTGCCATTAATGCCCATGACATAACCCTGCCTCCACCATGCCTGATAAATGATGCTTTGGATCATGAGCTGTTTCCCATCATTCTATCTTTTCAAAGATTTCTTTTCCAGAACTCTTTTTCTGACAAAATATAATCTTACCTTCCTGGTCTTGCGTGTAACCAGTGATTTGCACCTTGTTGTAATGTTGATTGTAGACTATGGCAATGATACACCAGCCTCCTCAGGAGTGTTCTTGACTTGGTCAGATATTGTGAAGCTGTTTTTCTTAACCATGGAAACAATTCTGTCATCATCCACTTTACTTGTATTCTGTGGTCTTTCAGGCAATTTGGTTTTGCTAAGTCGGTCAGTGCATTCATTATGAATGGACAGGATTGTTGATTTGGCTCTTTCTCTGACCGGTTTATGCTCAACCTAATGACGGCCTCCCACACTTCCACTGACATCTCTTTGGGCCTCATATTTAAAATTACCGTGAAAAGCTATAGAATACATATTAAACACTTTGACTCAATTACAGATATTATGTCTGCTTCTTTTGTCTGCTTCTATGTATAAAAAAAATGGCTGTAATTCCCGAATAGTTAAATTTTTTGTCAACCCTTTTTTACTAAAACTGAAAGTCTGCCCTTCAATTACATCTTGATTGCATGATTTTTGATTGATGGTACAAAAAATTATGCACCTATCTGAACAGAGTGTCGAGCAATGTTAGTCTGTGCGCTAAATTTTATATTATATTACACTTTTTGACCAAATTTAGCCCATTTCAGACATCTTTACAGCATCCCAACAAGACAAATTTTCACCCGCTCACTTTTGCTGTAACGGGAACGTTAGCAATGAAAAACAAACAAAAAAACCCATCCATGGATCCATGGAGCTCAGGGGAAGGAAAAAGTGCAGAAAATATGGTAATTTTCCAATATTTTATAAAGGACTATTAGTTCAACTTTGACTTTAAAGTGCATACTAACAAAACTTTAAGACTTCAAGATGAGTGAATTTTTTTTTTTCCCAGAAACATAATCTCCTTATGTGCCGCAGGGGGTCAAAATCATAACTGAGCTGTCAGTATGTATCAGATCTGCTGTCTTCAGTTCCTTGATTTGATTTCAAATGCTCTCCCAAGACAGTTCCACCACACTGCATGCAGGAGACACCCGCTCATGTTTTCAGGTTATTTACTGCTGTTGCAAAACTCCCAACGAGTCAGCTTCTGCTTCCAGAGTTCAAGTTCATAGATACGTAGAAAAACAGAGAACAAAAAGAGAGTTCCCAGGTGTCTGTAGTAGCTGACAAACATGTTTCATCAGCACTCACTTTAGTCTTCTGCTGTAGATGCAGGCACGATACACATTCATTAATTGATAGCAGAGGGTTTGATTGAGTAATTAGATCCAAACAAGTCACTCCCTGACAAAAATGTCCAAAGTAAATTGTCTGTTAGCATCATAGGGCAAGAGAAGCTGATGTCTCTGATATGCAAGTCATCAGATACAGTTCCATAGCCATCACTGCATGTCATCATGTTTTGGTAATGTTACAGCTTGCCTCCAGGGGCTATTAATGTGCACAAAGTTAATTCATTCTTGAACTGTCTTAATGTGCATGAAAAAGTCCATTACTTTTCTCATGGCAACAGTCTGAAGATGCATCGAGAAATCCTTCGCCAACATTTCCATAAAGTGTTACATGACATTGTCTCATCTTTTAATCACCCAACAGTAGTTCCTGCTAACGCTCCTTGTCGATATCCCATTGGTTGCCCTCCAGTTTGATAAAAATCAAAAACAAAACAAAAAAAAAATGTAAGTTTGACGCCACTGATAATCCACCTTTGGTCCACAGGTTATTAATTTTGCAGTCATCGATTGTTGCAGGTGTGATACCACCCACTGGCTGCCTGAAGAAGTTGTTGGTGGAAAAAGCCTGAGTCCTTAAAGAGAGAAATATCAAGCCGAATAGAGTGGAAAAGAGGCAGAAAGAGACGCTATGATGTGCTTGTGACAAGTTTTGCTCTCTTACTTTCAGTTCCAGATTCTTTCAGATGCCTGTGAGACACTGCCCCCCCCCCCCCCCTTTTAGTTCTGTTTTTTCCCCTCTTCC
This sequence comes from Bujurquina vittata, assembly GCA_015106715.1. Classification (NCBI taxonomy): domain Eukaryota; kingdom Metazoa; phylum Chordata; class Actinopteri; order Cichliformes; family Cichlidae; genus Bujurquina; species Bujurquina vittata. The sequence goes on along the minus strand of VUQK01003808.1, from coordinate 5,969 downwards.
CCTCTCTTGGCCAGTTAATATGCATCCTCCCCCC
>VUQK01003806.1:6694-17683 GCA_015106715.1 Bujurquina vittata | reverse complement strand
TTTTTGTTTTTTTTACTTTTTTCAAAACCTGACTTCTTTTGGAAATGGGGTTGCATATTTATAGGCTGCCAGATGTCTGTTCTTTGGCAAAAAAAAAAAAAAAAGTAACAAGCTTCTTTTGGCTCTCTTTCATTTGGCACTGAGCTTTTTGCATAGGGGGATAGGAGTGTTAAAGCTGAATTCAAGCCATTTAACCCTTTAACTAGCAGGGTTAGTCATGTAATGTACCACAAGTCTATTAATCATACTCTTGAGGCTTACAGCAGTGGTTTGATGCTCAAAAGGCATTTTAGTGACACCATGTGGTGGAAATGTGAAGCAAGCGTTGGTTCTCACATATCTCACGTATGGCTATATCTGGATATTTTTTTTTTTTTTGTGCTACTTTTGTTGCCAGGCGGAGGAGGAAAGAGATGGAATGGAGAAAGTAAAGCTGGACAACAGGAGGATCCTCTTCAATCTCCTGCCTGCACACGTGGCTCAACACTTCTTAATGTCAAACCCAAGAAACATGGTGAGCCACGATAATAGACAGGCAGGCAGGCAGACAGACAAACAGGTAGATAAAAAGCCAGAAACCAAAAACAACTACTGATGATATCTAAGAATATTTTTTTACTGTACTTTTTTTTCTTTTCCTTTAGGATCTGTACTATCAGTCCTACGCACAAGTTGGTGTCCTGTTTGCCTCGATCCCAAACTTCAACGATTTCTACATCGAGCTGGACGGCAACAACATGGGAGTGGAGTGCTTGAGGCTACTGAATGAGATCATTGCTGACTTTGATGAGGTCTTTATGCCTTTTTCTGTTTCTTCACTTTGTAAAAATCGTTGGCAGTTTGAAAATGTTTTTTGCCTTGTAGTGTTGGGTGTTTATTTGAACGTGTGTTTCGCAGCTAATGGATAAGGAGTGCTACAAAGACATAGAGAAAATCAAAACCATTGGCAGTACATACATGGCAGCTGTGGGACTCGTCCCCACCATTGGTACTAAGGTTGGGATTTTCGTTTATCGTAGTTGTAGTCTTTAATGGGAATTTGAAGGATTATTTCTCACATGCACACTAACTGCTTGGTGCACTTTCTCTCTTTAGAACAAAAAATCTGTATACGACCACCTGAGCACAATAGCAGACTACGCCATTGAAATGTTTGACGTTTTGGATGAAATCAACTATCAGTCATACAATGAATTTGTCCTGAGAGTGGGTAGGTCTACGTGTATACTGATGGTTCCTTGGCACTGAGAATCTAAGCGTGACTGACTTTACAATGATTCTGTTTTGATTTAATGTTTTTATGTCTGTGCACAGGTATCAATGTGGGTCCAGTGGTTGCAGGGGTGATTGGAGCACGGCGACCTCAGTATGATATCTGGGGTAACACAGTCAATGTGGCCAGTCGGATGGACAGCACTGGAGTACCTGGAAAAATACAGGTACACATTTCCAATAACAAATGATCCACAAGGGTAAAGCGGAGTCAAGTGTAAACAGCTTGCCACACGCCACTGTCATGTCTACCAACACTTATATCTGTATTTCCACTGCCTCTATTATCCAGGTGACTGAAGAGGTTTATCGGCTACTGAATACTAACTATGACCTGGTCTGCCGTGGGAAGGTCAGCGTAAAGGGTAAAGGTGAGATGCTGACCTACTTCCTGGAAGGGAAGGTTCAGGGTGTGGGCACTGCAACCACTTCCTCTGTGATGCGTTCCGCCAGCCTGGCGCGCCGGATCCACTCCTGCGGAAAGACGAGCGTCCCGACCAATCTGGGCAGCGTCTCCTCTCCTGGCAGCCTCACTGCTCATGCCAGCATGGGTAGCAACATGCAGATGAACGCTGCCAACAGCAGTAACAGCCAAGCTGCATGCCTACCCTCATCCTGTGTGCCCGTAGTGGGTAAGGTTGATGAAGAGGAGGATGTAGAGCTGAAAGAGATTGAAATTGAGACAGTGGCAGCTGTTGCAGATGTGTCAGTGTAGGAAGAAAGAAATATATTCATCTAAGACAAGGCAAGAAAACCCGGCTGGAGGACTAGAAGAGTCTAGTCTGTACTGGCACAACCCAGGATACGCCCATTCAGGATGTGAACTTCCAGAGATCTGAAGTCATTATACGGATAATAATACTTGCTTTTAGGGACTTTTAACTGCTTGCCACTTTTCGAAGACAAAATGCCGAGTGCAGAAATGGGTACCCGGAATCCCAAACCCTCTTTTAACATCTCTCTAACAGATGATTAGATGTGTGGTTTTGTTGGGTTCCACCAGATCCAGGTATAATAAGTTTATTTATTTTCTACTATGTTGTACATATTCGGGGGGATATGTGCATTGATATCCAGAAAAAGACTCATCATGCTATTGCTTTTGCACTGTCTTTCTTATTATGCCAAGGATTCATTGCATTATTTACAGTGTAAAATAGTATTTCTTTTTGGTGTATGTAAGCATGCAGGTGCGTACTTGTGAGTGTGCGTATGCATGTGTGGTAAATTCTGAATTGTAACAAAACAGCACAAAGTCTTTTTTTTTTTAACTTGGAGCTCACTGGATGAAATATGCTTTATATGATACACATTTACAGTTAATAGTGCATGACTTTTTAAAAGCTGACAGCCATAGTATTGATACTCCTGTTGAAAGAAAACCAAAGTATTGAGCTTTCCATGGATCACAAGATGTAGTGCTTGTACTGCCTCACCACAGATGAGAGAGAAAATGGCAGTAGACTGTCATATTTGGCACATGCGAGATCATCCGTAGACCAAAAAGGTGTCTTTTTGAACCCTGGAGAGACAAAATCAGGTTTCCTGCATTTCCCTGATTCATGCCGGTTTAGTGCAATATGGCATGTACAAATAATACACAGCTAGTGGCGGCTTTATGGATAAGAAGGCAAAAAGACAATACAAGGAAAAGACAAAGGTACGTAAACCTAAACAGTAGTTGTACCGAGTTGGGTGTGTGCTTCTATGGATGCTGATTAATGCCAAAATGGGACCAGTCATGGAGTATTATAGAACATCACACAGAGGACCAATACATCCCTACATACAAATATCTAAAGGAGTTAAGAGTGGCATTAATCCATGCAGAAGAGAGCATATACTATAAGCACACAACTTCTACAAATGCATGACTAACTCCTTTACCCTAAGCATTTCAAATGCTCTATGTACTTTCACACATTTTCTTGAGGGCACAGAACATTTGCTGCTGTGTCTCGCTGCTGTCGTCTTATACATTTGTCAGCATATACGTTACTGCTTTTTGTTATCCAAAAGCTGCATTTTTGAGTTTTCCTAAAGAAAAAAAATACATAGCCTGTATCTTTATCAACACATAGAAATTTCACTTGATCTGCAAAAGTGTAAATACATCACGTTACAAGTTCTTGCCTTATTCAATAAGCTTACAGTGATTGCAACTTGCCTTTTTAGATATATTCACTTTGATATACAGATCATACTTTTTGTAAATAGCCAAAAGTTGTAAACTATGTTGTATCTTGTACAGTGTAAAGTTGGGTTATTGAATATTTTGTAATAAAGACAATATTGGTGTATAAAATATCAGTATGAATGTGACTGTCAGCAACTGAGGGATAATGAAGGTACTTTCTAGAGTTTTGGCTATGAATGTCAAAGACATATATTTTGTTATTATTTTTAAGCCTGAACAAAAGAAACCACAACCTTACACACCACATTCACGCGTTAGCTACAGAAACGCGAGTATTCAGCACGTAGCTAACAAATTCAACTTTGCATGGGCAATTTTCCTGCTTCGGTCCACTTGATCATTCATTTTTCACACATTATTTAATCGTTTTCAGTCATTCTCAACAGCAACATATGTAAGACAATAACATGTTTATCATTCCGGTCAGCGTACTTCAGCAGCCCACGGCCAGATGGACGTCACCTTGTCTCAAGCACTCAGCGGGGGCCATTACTGTTTTCCCAGCACTGATGTAAAGTTTGTCTAAGGTTCACTCAGTGTAACAGTTAAGTCAACAAACACCTCACTTGCTCAACCATTTTCTGGATAGTACATTAGGTCTTTTCGGCAGGGGGGGCTTGGACTGAGAAAAAAACTACTCAGTTACTTTTAGTTAGCTCGATTAAGTTCTTAATTTGCTAAAAGAGCATACAGCTCTCAAACTGACATCCCCTTGACTCTAACCTGAGCTGAGAGCAAGCAATAGCTGGACACCGAGGTAAGTAACGGTTAACAAGCAACTCTGGTTATGGTGTCATCAGGGCCAAAGGGGGTCTAAATGAGTAAATTAGGTCATTGCACTCCGGAATATTCACACTTACATAAAGACAAAAAGAAAATGCAACAACATTTTATACCCATCCATATATATGGCACGTTTCCATATAAATTCTTTGCATGTGCCTCTATCCATAAATTAATGATATATATTTATAAATTAATGTTTGAACATTTCCTTGTAAAAAGAAGGTATTTTAAAATTTATTTTAACTTCAACATAAATGTTTTACATGTAGATATTGAATCAAATAAATGGAACTCCTGCACACCTGCATGCCTGTTGCATGCATAGTTATTAAATTACAATGTTTTAATCTATTGGGCCTTCAAATGTCTGGTATGATCAGCCATCAACTCCATATTCTCAGCTATACATGCAAACATAGGTACTACAGCTCCCATCCTAACATCACTGATGGTCACTGTATGAAATGGTTGCAATTACCACTTATTCTGTTTACTGATGTTTCAATACATAAAGGCCAAATGACTCCATTCCTGATTTCTTTGTAACCTCGGTTGACTATGCTGTAACAGTTTGATATATATCAGTACCTGTTGATCTATAATGTGGGTTTGGAAAGGTCTGAAGTTATGTAGACATTATGTAAGATTAATGTTATCATTTTGAGCTATTAATGCTGTTAACCTTATAGGTTTACTAGTTATGTATAAATATAGGTATTTACTAATCAGACTATTATTATGTTATTTTAAAGGGAAATTCAAATGAAATTAACACTGCATTGTTCTCTCTAAAAGAAAATCCTTTATTTCTATGAGAAATTTTTGAGATTTAAAGCAATTGAAAGGGTACTGCAGTATTTTACCATAAGATCCTCATAATAAACTCAGTGACTTCAGACTACATTATTTTGCACGTATACTGAAAAATTAAGCAATGTAAGCCATTTTTTTTTCCTGCAATGACCTGTCAAAACATCTGCTGTGAAAAGTGTGTGTGGTTAAGCCTCTGCAGCTGATTTGAATAATCAACTGATTGATGAAAACGAGGCAGCACTCACACCAGAAACTCCAGGCTCTATACTCCTAATCCAAGAAGCTCAGTCATCCGGCTAAATGGACTTTCCACAGCAAAATGTAGGTCTAATCTGTTATCACGGTTCTTTTAATGAAGTTTGAGCAAAAAAAAAAAATCCTAAATGTCATCAGTAAACGGGCTTTTTTGATGGAACAGAGACCTCGTCTGGAGCCCATCCAGGAAGAGTCAGAGCGTGAAGATGAAACGGAACGAAACAAGACAGGAGAAGGAAATGAGGACGATTTCCCATTTCAAGTAGGTGTGGAAGAAGAGGACGCACTGGCAGAAGATGAGAGCGATAAAGATGACGGTGCTGCTCAGCTGAGAGTTCTGAGACCGGGGAGATTGTCTCGTTCCATGAGCCAATTACCAAATAATCAGTGTGAAGAAACTGAGAGCTGTTCTGTGTCTGATCTGAGCACATATGCATGTGCTGAAGCTTCAGCACCTGGAAAACCAACATTTACAAATGTAAGGAGATCCAGTAGTGATAAGCTGAAAGTAAAGGTAGGTGTCACTGAGTATTTACTATGAGCTTCTATTTAAAATCTGGCAACATTTAATTGAAAAATTTAAAAAAAATTTAAAAAAAGAATTTATTTTCCTTTAAGTTCTCCAAAATTAAGTTTCCGAAACAGAAACAACCTAAACAGCGAGTGAAGAAGCCAAGGAAAAGCTCCAAGAAGGACTTTATGGCTGTGAGTGTAATTTTAAGCAAAGCTTGTTTTAACTTTAAAAATGTGAATTATAATGTAGCTCCTTTTCTCACCAGTGTCCTCTTACACATTTTAAAGCAGGAACCCTTTCCCCAGTGGCTCGTGGACCTGATGGTCAGCATTGAACAGGCAGCAACTCATGAACTGGTGGTTGAGTAACACTGTCTCACGAAACATTCAGGACACTCCAAGCAGTGACCTCATGCGTGACAAACTGAACGTCGAATAAATTCTGGCCAGCATGCCTTATTGAAAGTTGCCACTGGTGGGGAGTGAAGTCCACGTGCTAACCTGTTTCATTTTTGTTGTCGTGCGTGAATAAATAAAAGGAATGATAACTGGTTTCATTATAAGAGTGCACTACTTGATGCAAATATATGTTAAGTTCATTATTTCATTCTTTTATCTTCAGTTTTTGGTATGTATCCGTCTCATCCACCGGTGCCTTCGCCATACTATTATGTTCCTTTTTGGTAATAAAAAATCAGCCATTTACTACCATCTTTTCCCAGATAAACATGTTGTGATTTCAGCGCAGAATCATTTTTGGGTTAAGCAACGCTACAAGTGGAGGCCCTTGTTTATCTGCTCGCATGATAAGAGGAACCTTCACCAAGAAGACTAAAAGGACAAACGGGATTTTTCTGTCAAAACAGTGTCAACACCCAACCTGTCAGCATTACTTCACAAGATAAGTTTGCTGATAGCCACAGCAACGTTTTATCCATTAACAAGCCATTGTGTCAAAGCCTAGAGCTCCTTGGATTATCCAATATTCCCAATTGCAGATGTTATTCACTATTCATCATGTTAGCAGCAATGTGCAGTTGTTTTCATAACTCTAAAGTAAAGAAAGATGACCAATGCTATCCAAAACAAGGTTGTTTTGATGTACAAGCCAATGTCAATATTGACAACTGACCTCAATCTACGCAAGTCAAGCGGGGTCATCCACCTTTGTGAAAAATATTTTATATCTGTGCTGACGTGTCAATCATTAACCCTTCTGGAGGCCGGAGCTTTTATATAAATACTGCTGGTTCAGAGAAAACGAGTTGGAAGAAACCAACGGTTTTAAAAGACGAGTCTAGCAAGCCAAAGAATTTCATCAGAAGGAGATGTTTGGATTAAACGAGAAGCTGACGTTTGTGGCAGCCGCGGCTCTGGTTTTCTTGTCAGGAGTGAGGTCATCTCCGGTGGTGGGGCCAGAGCCCATCCGCTGTGCCCCCTGTACTCAGCAGAAGCTGAACGACTGCCCTCCCATTCCACCAGACTGCAAGCAGGTGATGAGGGAGCCCGGCTGCGGCTGCTGCATGGCCTGTGCGCTCGAGGAAGGGGCTTCTTGTGGAGTTCACACAGCCCACTGTGCTGAGGGTCTCCGCTGCGCTCCCAGGCCTGGTGAAGCCAGACCGCTGCATGCTCTGACCAGAGGACAGGGGGTCTGCACTGAAGACCATGGCCAAGGTAGCCTGACTGTGTCATGGATTCTCTGTCACATGTGCTCATATTAATACTTAAGTAACTTCTAAAGCATTAAAATGTCATCTCGGGATGTAACTCAGTATGTATCATGTTACATTTTCTGTTTTCTAAAATATCTACAGAGGAGGGTGATGGAGTCCCTGACCATGTCTCCTTGCAACACCTTCTGGGCCTTAACCTTCCTTTTGATCACCAAGATTTTGCTGAGGGCCAGGAGAGTCTCAAAGCTAAGGTCAATGCCATACGCAACAAACTGGTGCAACAGGTGAGAGGGGAAAAAAAACGACTTGTTATTCAAAGTAATTCATCGTTCTTTCCACAAGAGGGAGTGCATGGCTCTGAGGGAGTGTAGATCATTTGTTGGTGCATTTGTGTTTGTGATTGCAGCTCTCATTTCTTCTTCTGCACAGGGTCCGTGTCACACTGAGCTGCACGAAGCACTGGACACCATAGCCATCTCTCAGCAGAGATTAGGAGAGAAGTTCACAACTTTCTACCTCCCCAACTGTGATAAGCACGGCTTCTACAAGGCCAAGCAGGTGAGAATTTTATTTGAATTTTTTTCAGAAATTTCACACAATTGAAAAATGATTTTGAGTCCTGAAAGTGATTTACGGTAAAATACTGGGTGATTTATTTGTGAGGGCTGCCATTTCTATTTCTTCTTCAGTGTGAGTCATCTCTCGTTGGACCGCCTGCTCGCTGCTGGTGTGTCTCTGCTTGGAATGGGAAGAAGCTCCCAGGATCGAGTGACTTGGTCGGTGACTCAGAGTGCCATCAGGAAGTTGCTCACTGAAGGAAAGACTGCTGTCATTCATAAACCAACTTTCCCACACACAAAGATTTATAGGCACGGGAGGTCACGTTCTGTAAGTCGAGGCAAATTTACCCTCAGCCGCCTGATGAACTGGCTTTCTTTGCAAAAATGAAAATGTGAAAACTTATTCCAGTGGGGGGGAAATTTCCTCACATCTTATTTACCCGATGTACATATGATCATCTTATTTATTCACTACCTGTATATTCATGCGAGCATTAACCATTTGTTATTTTTAGATCTTTTATATGTTTGCCTGTTTGTTTGTTTTTTCAGTTGCAAATATAGGGTGACACTGTATACATTTGTGTTTCTGACTAAATAACTCCATTGCTCAAAACCACAAGTCCATTACGGTGCCAAGCCTGTTTCAGAGTCTTCGGGATAAATTTTTCTCTTTGTAATTCATTCATAACTAGAGCTGCGCATGGAAGGAAACAACACAGCAGCTCATTCATTCATTCTGTTGACATTGTCTGAATGTATCTCCATTGGCGTTTCCTCAATGGGTATTGGGTGAAATACTTAAAGTGCCACAAGTATGTGCATGGTGGCCTTGCACAAACATATCAGTGCTCTTCCAAGCCGCACTGAGGTTTGGGATGGGTCGTTCATCATTCGTCTACCTCTGCTGGTCTCTGCAGATCCACAGGTTGAGCAGAGGATTTCTGAGGCCTCTTCCTAGCTACATCTTCTCAAATTAGGGACTTTATTTGACCTATTCTTTATGTGACTACCTAGTCTAGTATTTATTATCGGTCACTTGTGTTTAAGGTTGTTTGCTGCTGTAGCCATGTTAAGTAGATCCAATTTCAACTGAATGGTAATGGCCCTAGAATGCTGCTTTCTCATCATTGGTTTTATTTTATATACTTAATTATGTGGATGTGCAACTTAATAAACTCTTATTTTGTCACAATGGAGTTTTGCTTTGTGTCTATCTGCAAAAGAGAAAAAAAACACTTGGTAACTTTATACTGCCTTTATTAAGTAAAAATAGACTTCTGAGGGCTGCATTGTACATGCAAAACAGCATATTTAAACCAACCACTTAAACCAAGACAAGTGCTGAAAAAATATCACTGGCTACACAGAGACTGGAGATAACGGTAAGAACCCATTATGTCAAATACTCAGCTTATACAACGTGACAACAAAACAGAAAAAAAAAAACAACACACAGTACAGATTATGAAATCTCTTTTTTTTCTGTGCCCCTTACAGAAATGCACTGTAGTGTCTGAGCTGCACAGTCCCATCCGACTCCTCGAGGAGCAGGAAGCAACCGAAAAAATGGAATTCATCCAAAAAGCAATTCATAGTTAAGGCACTGCATGCTTACTTTGAAGGACATATTCATATATACATACATTGCCGTGACCGAACACAACAAATCACAAGCATACAAATAATGACTACACATCACAAGCATTTACACATATGCAATGCCATTTATTTGTGCGTAAATGAAGAGCTCTCTTATCACTGTTTGTGATAAGTATGTTTTTGTGCTTTATAATCAGAATAAGGCCTCTGAGATAATCTCTTTAAGTGTATCGTTATTCCAGAAGGTGTCCGGGGTGAGTCAGAGACAAACAGGTTATGAAGAATCCATCCCTGTACAGAGGCTACGGGCTTTTCCCGCCCGGTACTCTTCTGCTATCCTCTGCGCCGTGCCTCAGAAAAAGGTCCCACAGGCAACAGATAGAAATAGCAAACATCCATATATCGGCTGAGCCATCTCTTGACCGCTCCTCCAATATCCTCAGTTTCTCCATTTGTTTACAGTTCTCCTCGTTCCATCCCGACCTCCCTCCCTCCAGTCCTGCCCTGCTCCTATTGGCTGTCAGAGTTGTAGTACTGGGCGTCTCCTTGCTCCCTTCTATCAAAACCTGGCAGAGGCTGCCCATATTTGTCCACACACCAACAGTAGCCTCGCTTTCTGCCTTTGGAAGGACGGCACTGAAAGTGAAGGAAGGGACAAGGTGAAAGGAGGAAAGACAAATGAGGGAGGTGGGCAAGCTGAATGTACAAATCCGGTTGAATATGAAGCATTCTGGATAACAAGCCACTTTAGTCAGTGAAGCGCAACAGCATAGTTAAGATGTATTAATGGTCAGATTGTGCTGAGCCTTTGCTATCCAACACGCTGTGGTATTTTGAGCTGCTTTTACGGTCTACCTCCTGTTACACACACATATAGAGACCTTTAAGGTAAACAGAAACCTGGTAAAATATTTGCTTAGTCCCGTTTGTGAACAACTGTGAACCAAGATCTATTTTCAGAAGCTGGTGGCCAGTACGAATCATCTGTTGCTGATTATACCCCACAGCTCCAAATTATGGGTAGGCCTACTACAAATGACTTACAGAGTCTGTGGAGCTACCCAAGGGCTGTTATTTTACTGCCAATTTTACTAAAGGTCAACCTCCACTCTAGTTAAACATACAGCCATTCATTTCAAGGGCTAAAACAACTGTACCACTCGCTGCTGCATAGAAGAGGAAGACATCCTTACTTCGTTAGGTCTGATCTTAGGTGATCAGTTTATATATATATATATATATATATATATATATATATATATATATATGTTTTTTCTCTCACATATATTTTTTTTTTTTGAGAAGATATTTTTTTACT